>JANIJI010000007.1:10697500-10877500 GCA_024500535.1 Leptonema lineaticorne
ACCTCCACCTCCCACCGGCGTTAACATTTTAAATATATGATAAAATGATTATTTATATAAAAAAAATTACATATATAAAAAAAAACAATTTAAATATAGATTCAAATGTAAAAAGACGCAACGTAGAAGAATAATGAGATATTTTAGTTAAATGAAAACTGGTCGAAGGAAAAACACAGTTGAAAACTTCTGTCGGGTCCGATCCGGTTTGCGGCCCGACAGTTGAAAAGTATCGTCGTATAGAAACTACAAACTTGTACCATGAAGCAAAAACCCAGTTTGTGCACGCATGAGCGAACATGCGTACAAAGGTCTATGAAACCTGAACCAAATACCCCTTTTACTGTTCAACCCCAACCAAAAGATACCCCCCAAAAAAAAAAAAAAAAAACTCATACCGCATTTTCATTTTCAGGTGGATCAGGATACGCTATTTTGGATATTTATAAAGTTGAATCTACACCGTGATAATTTCCAAATCAAAATAAATAATAATAAAAAAACTATATCCATTATTCTATTAAAATTAATTTAATATTCTATTAAATAAAAAATAATAATAAATATTAAATTTAATATTCTATTAAATGTTTATCCATTATTCTATTATATTATGAATGTATATATATATATATATATATATACATATATATATATATATATATATATATATATATATATATATATATATATATATATACCATATATATATAGTCTATGAGCTGATGTTTGTAGATGTTATAAAACGAATTTTGTTCCCTTTGTGCCATTCGAATAGTGGACACTGTTTTTGATATTTTGTTTTAATTTACATTTTATATTTTATGCATATTTTTCCCGTTAATTATTTTAACAATACGCACACACACACACACACACACCCAATCGCGACTGGTTTTTTTTACGGACATCGCCATTTTCTTAAAATATCCGGTTGAAATGGAACCCGTTAACGATTGTTGCTAAATTGAATGCATAAATTAACCGACAAGAGTTTGAAAAAAAAGTATGCCATTTTTATACAATAATAATAATAAAACAGACAGTATGTGTAATATAATATGATAATACATTTTCAGTTTTACAGTATCAAATTATAAAGCCGAAACCATACCGATTTTACAATTCAAAATGATTCAGATTTTTTTTCATAAATATATTAGATAAATTATATATATATATATATATATATATATATATATATATATATATATATATATATATATTTATGAATTTATATGCAATAATTTTTATTGAGATAACAATTTTTTAACTTATTTAAGAAAATTTATATTTTCGAGTAATGAATATTTTATGCTCTTTAGAAAGAATAAAGCAGATTTATTGAATATCCTTTTTCAAAAATAGTGTCTTTGGTAATATATCCTGCATATATAGATATTTTCAATCTGAGAAAACTATTATAAAATATTACCGTAAAATTATTCCACAATATATACTATTGTGATCAAAAAGTAAGATTAAATTGTTATTTAAAACTCCCGGGCATTAGAAAGACAGGTGAATTGTGTTTTTTTTTCCTAGGTTGGCAGGACTGTCTATAATATTTGGCAATCGTCTGTTTGTCAAAAGGTTTAATTATCTCCGAGTTATACTTGTTTTTACAACTCTTGATTCCTTCATAACGATAATGCATCATGTCGTATTGCATTGGTTATTCGCGATTTTTTTGCCTTAATTGTCTCGACTCATATCATTCCGCAACCACCGTATTCGCTTGATTTGGCTCCTTGCGACTTCTGGATATTCAGCAAACTCAAAAGGCTAATGCGAGGGCGCCGTTTTGACACGATTGAGTAGATAAAAAAAGAATTGAAGAAGGTCTTGAAACCTATACAGGATAAAAACTATTTCGACTGTTTCGAAGACTGGAAAAATCGTTGGCAAAAGTGCGTTTTATCGGATGGGGATTACTTTGAAAGGAATGAAATTGATTTGGAAGAATAAATAAAGAATTTACATTTTATAAAAAAAATTCAACTTATTTTTTATCACAGTGTTATAATAGTAGTTTTCATCAACGAAAACTATATTTTCCATCAATAATACACACGTCTATCATTTCTATCGCATACAAAGACTCGAACGTGTCAGCTTCTTTTTTCTTCTTTTTTTTTGCACGTTTTCAGAATCGCATTCGATTTTCACGCACGAAAAACACGCGATTCCGTTCTGAAAATGAAAATGGAAAAATAAGATTCGTCCACATTCGATGCGGACGTACATAAAAGATTCGAATTATTTATGTGTCGTCTAGTCTAGTCGACGAATTCGAAAACTTGTTGCCCGAGAAAAACGTGTTGTCGACAGATGAAAACATTTTACAACCGCAACACGAATATTAAAACGGTTCCGCCATAAATTTACAAAAACGGAAAAGGGAAAAATGTTCGTAGTATAAAAATTCACCGTCGTGGCATTTTAATTTTAACACCCCTGCTTTTTTTATTTTTTTTTTTTCAAAACCCTCTACTATAATACTTTTCTCTTATGTTTTCCCTATTCTATCGTTGCGAAAAACGTTTTTCATTTCGTTCCCCTTTAGGCGGACCGCCCGCAGTTTGGTAGCCGATATCTGTCGGAAAAGCGGAAAACGGAGAGAAGGAAATTTTCGAGGGAAAACAAGACGACAAAAAGCTTCATATAGATAGTTCTTTCTCGCTCGTTCTTCGGTCGGAAAATATAGGATTTTAACGTTGGCTTGGAAATTCGAAATCAAACTTTGACACTTGTTACTCGTCGTTGAAACATTTTATTTTACATAAAAAAACATCATAAATATAATACTTCATAATAATTTGTTTTATATTTTTATATATATAAAAAAAATATTAATAACATATAAATTATCAAGGATAGTTATTTTTCTTAAATATACTACTGTGATCAAAAAGTAAGTTGAAATTGTTATTTAAAACTCCCGAGCATTAAGAAGGCAGGTAAATTGTGTTTTTTCCTAGGTTGGTAGGACTGTCTATAACAATTAGCAAGCGTCTGTTTTTCAAAAGGTTTAATTATCTCCGAGTTATACGTGTTTTTACAACTCTTGGTTCCTTGTCGTACTGTATTGGTTTTTCGCGATTTTTTTGCCAAAAACTCGACTCGGATCGTTCAGCAACCACCGTATTCGCTTGATTTGATTCCGTGCGACTTTTGGCTATTCAGCAAATACAAATGTCAATGCAGAGACACCGTTTTGACAAGATTGAGGAGATAAAAACCTTACGAATCGAAGAAGATCTTGAAGGTTATACCGGAAAAAGACTATTCCGACTGTTTCGAGGACTGGAAAAAGCGTTGGCAAAAGTTCGTTGTATTGGACGGAGATTATTTTAAAGGGGATGAAATTGATTTGGGAAAATAAATAAAGAATTCAAATTTTATAAAGAAATTCACCTTACTTTTTGATCACAATGTTATGTTGGAGAATAAAAAAAAATATTTTGACATTCTTTATATTAATTAGATACAATACATTTAACAAAACTTAATAGTTAAATTTCCATATTAAATTGAGTTATGAAATATCCTTTATTTTCAATTTTACAATTTTCTTTTCACGTGGTGTAATAATAAAACACAAAAATCAAATTAAAATTAGATACTGTTTTGAAAACGTCAACTTTCGATCTTAAGTCCGCATGTCTTTAATTTCCTAGTGTAATATGATTTTTTTTCATATTATATTTATATTATTTTTACTAATAACATTTTTTTTTCGAAGTGAATATGATTACATTTTTAAATTTGAAATATTTTAGACTTCTTATTTATTAAATATTTTTATTTTTATTCAATACAGTTACTATTAGAGCCTATTACTGAAAAATATCCTATCATGAGCAAAAAGGTTTCCTATGCCCGGACAAAACTAAGGATAATCAATCTTTTTATACACACAGCTAACTTTTATATATTTTGTTTGGAAATAAAACTTTTTTTTCCATTCACCGGTTTCTCGATAATTTAAATTAGATAAGTCGCATAGATTTTGATTTTGAAGTTTGGTGTAAGTATATTGTTATTTTTATTTATACTTTGTGGCTGATGTTATTTTGTATTTAATTTTTGTAAGAAATTAATTTTGATATCCCTTTTTAGAAATATATGATTGATAATGAAAATCAAAATTTACATAATATAAAATTAATTCTTGTAAATATTTAACAGTATAATTAATAACATTAGTATCAGAGGACAAAATGATATTTGAGAAGTTGGAAAATTTATAATTTATCAACGGCGTAAAAATCTATATGATTTTATATATTTTGTAAATTCGTTACCCCTGTTGTAAACAATAATAGATACTTCAACATATTTTTTTGCGGATAAATAAAATCAGCGATAAACACTGTCAAGGAACAAGGAAAATTCTGAAATGAAAAAAAAAACACGCAAAATATAATATAAAAAAGCGAAAATTCAGTGATAAAAATAAAATAAATAAATATAAATTGGGTAATCGTCTCGGATATAAAATAAGTCTACACCATAACAATAATAATCATCATCGCTCAATTGCACCACTCGATTATATTATTTATGTGAAAGTCGACACAATAATAAAGGGCGCATAATAATAATAATAATAATAACAACGATAATAATAATAATAATAAAGAAAAAAAAAGAAAACGGCACAAATCGGCGAATTTCGAATTGACGCGATAGTGACCGTAAAAACTGGAGTCGAATCGACAATAAAACGCGACGAAATCGAACCGAGTGGGCGTGCAAAAAGGATGGGCGTAGGGCGGTTTTTTTTTCGATGGGAAATGGTTGTGTGTGTGTGTGTGTGTGGGAAAAAATGAGTAATAAAAAAAATGGTCGCCAGCCCGTTATTGAGGTGGGAGGGTTGCAGCTAACCCAGCATTCTCCATGTCTAAAGATGATGGTTTGGGGGTTTTTATGGGGTCAACTACTTGTTGCTGTTCGGATCCGGGATGGGAGATGGCGGAGAATTCACCGGGTGGTGTTTTTCATACTAGGACTTTTCCCACCAGACAGACACACAGCCAAACCGCGATGTTCTCTCTTTAATACACATGCCCCTATTGTGGGAGACGAGTCCCGGACCGAGAATTCTCCGCGTGGCTTGCGAACGTGGCCATTCTTTCCTATTTTTGTTGTCGAAATCGGTTTTTGTAACTTGTAAAAGTGTCGCGTTAACTCGTGGTTCCGTTCGATGAAAAAAAAGTTAAATGCTATATTTGAAAGTTATTAAATGTATATATTTTTTTTGTTATACAAGAAAGTATATAATTTTGTATTGATTTCAAAATGGCCTATATATACAAATCGAATCAAAACATATATAATACAATCATTAAATAATTCCAATTAGAATTTAATTATATAATATTTAAATTAAATAAGAACTTTTTTATTCTAAGAATAAAAATAATGATAATTTAAGGACGAAGAAAGGATATGAAATGCATACTATGTTTTAGTGTAAGGCTCATTTCAGAAAAGTATGAATAGATAAGTTAAATATGTGTTAAAAACTATTTTTTAAATTTAAAAATATCGATTTTCAGACACATTTTCAAGATAGATTTTACTAACTTAAAATGCTAGCTAACACTTAAATTATGTAATGATAGCTCAAAAAGGCAGGGAATTTATCTTCATTTTGGCATAGAGCTATAAATCCAGCATTTGCGCTGTGCGTTGTTATTGAAATTAATTTGAAAAGTGTTACTTTCAAATCATTGAGCAAATTTTTAAGTTTTGAATACTTCTACACTTTTAGTCCTTTATGTAATATGTAATAATTCTTATTTAGATTTAAAATCCTTGGGTATTGCTGGAAAGTTTTGTTTTATACAATCGTTTTAAAAACCATGGTATATGAAATTCCACTTTAGACATTGCGAACGATCAACTTGTTGACTATCTCTGATGTAAGTAACAAAAATGTTGGAAACTTCTGATTTAAATTTTGTGAAACGTATAGTTCTAACACTGTAATTTTTCAGATTTATCATTATAATTAAATTGTTTATATATATATTATATATATTGCTATGATATTTATATTTATTATATATAAAGCAAAACGTTTGGGAAACTTCGTGCATCAGCGGCTCCACACCAATTAACTGAAGCCGTTCCATTTTTATTTCTAACTTTTTTTTTGCAGCAACGCGACTGTAAAGCTTAACATTTTTTCGCTTCACTTTTTCCTTTTTCTGGCTATCATTTTTCCGGACGTTCATATTTGCAATTGTTTCCTTTTTTTTGTGCCTCGTCCTTTTTTTTATTTGTTCCTTTTTTTTCCCGCTCTCAGTGCAACCATTAATTCCCGGCGCGCTCGTAGTACGTTTTTTTTTGTTTTCAGCTGAAAATAGCCTTTTTTTCTTCGCACACGTTCACGGCTATATTTTCATTGACAAGCTCTAACTAAATGGAATTCCCATTTTTTTCCCATTTCTAGTTTATCGAGGCGAAAGTTACCTATTATTATATGCTATATGGAAAAAAAAACGATTAAAATTTTGTTATATATATTTTTTTCTTTCATTACGACAAATAATCGATAATAAATGTCGAAAGCTTATGAAAAAAAATACGAAACGATTCAATTCAAAAGAAATTGAATAAAGACTGCGTCAGTGATATGTAACATTTTTAATTATGATACGAAATTATTGTGTGGTAAAGAAATGTTATTTTAAAATAATTTTTAAAAATTAGTTCTTGAGATTATTGCTGTCAATACTTAAATATTCTTGTTGTTCATATGGTTTACTTATGTTATGAAAAATAATTTCAAATAAATTTTAAATACAATATTTATAATTCAAATTGAAACATATATTTTATTAAAATTATATACTATAAATTTTAGTATCAATTTAATATTAAAACAGTGAAAGACCAACATTTTTCTACTTCTGATGTATGTATTATAGTAAAAATATATAAGGGCTATATTTAATAAGACGAAAGGGAAAAAAATAAACCCTATTATTCATTTTGCTATTGTTAAATGCAAGACAGGTTCTTTTTGAAGATGTCCTCATGTAGAAATGCTTAAAGAAGAAAAGCACCTTTTCGCTTTTTTTAGTACATTTCTTACTCGAGTCGCTTTCAATTCTTAGAAAAGTTTTCGATATATTTCATCCTTGGAATTACTTTTAAACGTATTTTTTTTCAAAAATTTCCAGGTATTGTTAGCATTATTTATATAGTTGTATAATGTGAACAATTAAATATATTTTTTTTTCAGGATTCCTACATTTTTTTTATAATCGATATTTAAGTAATAGAAAATAATACGATATTGCGTCTAATCATCAATTAGTGGAATCGTAAAAACTTGAAGCTTGAAATACGGGATAAATTATGAATTTAATTTTGAAACAGAAATAAAGCATAGATTTTATTATATATATATATATATATTTTTAATTTTTGTTTTTATTTGTTTACATATTTATCATCTCTTATCGCGTTCGATAAAGATACGGTCGACTTTTAGTAACCGAAATGAACGATCCGTTTTCAATATATTTTTATTTACTATTTCTATTCGGTTTTGTATCGTATTTTTAAAACGTTTACAAACATTTTCTAAACTTTTTCTACAAATCGAGTAATTTCATTAGAATATTGCAAAACGATGCACATATAATTTGTGTACGGATATAACAATTTTTTCCAATAGGTTTCGTATACGTTTTTCGGTCTTTTCGGTGACGAACGAGTTTATTATATATCATCTTTAAAATATTTTTCTATTATAATTTATAGTTTAATACTAAACTTATCGATAATTATATTCCTACCGTGCCCGTGACGATAGAAATTTCATTGTATACATACTTTAATATATAACGTTTAAAATCGTATAAAAGTTTGATAATGGTCAAATTGACCTGTTTAGTATTAAAATCATAGCATTTTCCTAGCGGAAAAATCGTTGAATCGTATCGTGTTTGATATATTTTTTTTTGAAATAAACACGTCAATAGACGTCGAACAATTTCGAAAATATATATTTATACGTGAACTATAATATATCGTTCGCTCTTCAAATATGCGAGATCGATACGAAAAAAGTTTAATAGAAAACATTATTAAACAAAGATGTACGAAATTATTTTGAGTCGTTTTATTTATTTATCGATATTTTTAAAATATATCATTTTATTCTTCGATTATAGCGTACAACGATACAAAGTCGACGAGTGTATGGTCGTATCGTTCGGTGTTTGGTGTATTGTTTTGCGGTGACGTCGCGGTTCGCGTCCGTCAGAGCGCGCCGGCGTCGCGCGTCGCGCATCGGGAGCCGGGGGCGCGCGCGGTTGCCGGCCGTTTGCCGCGGCCGCCGCCGCTGCGCCCCGTCACCCGAAGGAAGTCGTCTCTCGTAGGCCTACGCCCTCCGCTCTTCGTCCTCCGACCTCCGCCCTCAGTGTTCGGACGCGAGACGCGCGCGCCGACATGGACAAGAAGAACGCGGCGAGGAGGGGCAAGAGGCACCTCGCCACCGAGGACAACTCCTGGGACTGCAGCGTGTGCACTTACAGGAACACCGCGGAGGCCTTCAAGTGTCTCATGTGCGACGTGAGAAAAGGTTGAGTTTCCTCGTCATCGTCATAACCTAAAACGCGAGCTTTGCGCAACCGTCTCCGTCTCCGTCTCTTTTCGTCCGACGTTTTTCGTCTCTGTCCGTCTCTTTCGCGCGTACGTACGTTTTGACGTTTGCTCACCAACGACGCTCTTCTACATAACCTATAAAAGCATTATATTATATATTATTCTCTCAATACTTTTAGCATCATTGTTCTAGTTTTATATTCGATTTTTCCGATCGCAAAAAAGTCGCGTCGATTTTTCATTATCTGTCGCGAACGTTCATTCTTACATGTAAAAGTTCAAAGTTTATATTGTTATAATTTATGTATCGTTTGCATCGGTGAACGACTCGTGACCTAAAATAAGCGCAGCGTTAATTCGCTCGGATAACTTTTATATATATATTTTTTAACGATATCAAATATTTGCGAGCGGATTTATGTAGAAAATTATATACGATAGCAACGGAACGGTGAGATTTCGATCGATCGTTCTACTCTCGCGTACACTAGATTACTGCGAAAGTTATGTCGTCTATATCGATAGTAATTTATTAACTTATCCAATGAAAAATATCTCGAAGATAGAACGATTTTTTCTAGCCTCACAATCCGCCCTATAGTTTTTAACAGAGATTTTCGTAATATAAATAATTAATTTTGATGTAGCTTTTCAAAAGTCTTCAAGACTGACATACCAAAATTTTATAGTATTCCTTTTACATACTAAGTTTTTATAGTATTCCTTTCAAAATCGTTATCTTTGTAAAAATAAATTTCTTTCGTTTTATTTTTTAAATTTATATATATATCATAAATATAAAAAAAACGAAACGATTCATCGGATGAAACATAGATTTCGGAATCCCGCTTCGTTCTATAGGTGCAAACGATTATTTCTGTAAAAGCCAAAAGAATAATATTTTGGAGTATTATTATAAAACCGATCGTTAAACTGTCAACTTCGTATCGAGTTAATCTTTAGACTACATTTTATTATGTCTAGAGTTTTATTACAGGGGAAAAAAAACTCTTTATATTTCCAACGATATATATTTATATATTTATTTTAATAGTTTAATGGTTTACCTTCGTATTATATTATATTCAATATAATCAGAAATTTTCTAGTTACTGACGGGACACGTAATATTGCGTGTTTTGCCCCTCGAACGTTATATTGTATTTATTTTTTTTATACCTCTCACAGGATACTTTGTATATGCATTGCATATTTTAATAATATTATTCGAAAATTGAAAGTCGTTTTTTGCATTAGCGTATATTTTTAATATGCTAATCTTAAGGAACGTTTAAAAATCGTTCACGTTTTAATATTGATATTCGCTTATTTAAAAGATCACGTATGAAAATGCAAAATTAAACATTTTTAAAAATGTCGTAATAAAGATAAATTTAATGTATGTTGATATTGTAAAAATGTGTAATCATGAATAATATGCTTTTTTTATTATTTTAAAATATAATACATTTTCATTATACACACTCATGATTAAATTCATAAATATATATTTGAAAATTAATGTAAATAGATTTTTTTTTCTCAATTCAAGTTGCATATATCCATCGTTATTAAATTTCAACAATCATATTTTGTAACTGTTCTATTTTATACGTTTATATATAGACGATTGAGAAAGTTTTAAAATATAAATATTATAATTATTTTTATTTTTGACTTGTATATGCATTGTATATTCATATAAAATGATGATATATTATAAAACTGATTAACGAGCAAAATTTGTGTTTTTATTGTATAATATGTAAATTATTTTATGTGTAGACTCACAGTTTATTTTTTTTATTCGAATATCGTTGCAGATATTCGTAGTATGTAAAATAGTATGCAATAAAAACTTTTTTAGTAACGTCGTTAACGTGTAAACTTGGTCGTTGTCTTTTATCTACTACACCAGAAACTATGCATCTGACAAATTTACTGTGGGAAAGTATCGATTTTTTTCCTATTCAGGATATACATAGTTAAATTGCAATAAAAAAGAGCCAAATTTAAGAATAGAGGAATATTTTGGTTTTAACCGTATATTAGCGCTAATCATATTTAAAATGATTCAATGTTAAAATATTTATATATATATATATATATATATATATATATATATATATATATATATATATATATATATATATATGTGTGTTTTGTAATTAACAACTATTCAAAATTGTTATTTTTATCAGTCGATAGTTCTCGAAAGGTGCCCGATGCCGGAACTGTTCATTATGTAATCGTATTGAAATAATGATGAAAATTGAAATTTATTTTTCCATATTGCTAAATATAAATTATTTAGTAATTTTCATCGTGTCTTTAAAACGATAGATTTAAATATTTTTTTTAAATATATTTTTATTCTAAAATTTTTGTGATAAGAATGTCTTAGTTTTTTTAATAGTGGCTTTGCAATAGTTTCCTTTTATTTTTCTATCAAAATAATAATTAAGTTTTTTTTTTAATATTTTTCTGGATTCACTAGATATTGATAGATTTTATCATGCAATTAAAATACGTTACTAAAAAATTTCAATAAAAAAAATCTCATATAATCTTACATATGTATACATGTGAAATGGTTCGTAAAAGATAATCAAAATCGAAATTAAAAAATAAAAGGATCAATCTAGATTAGTTTTTGAAACAATAGTGCAACCGTTAGAGAAACGGTCAAATAAAATGCCAGAAGTCCGGGGGTAAGTCGAGAGGGGCTGAATAACGCCAGTTTCGATTGCATTCTTCCCGAATTCCCCATTAGTCATTATTAATCCTCGTCCATTAGTGTTTTGTGGGTGTTTGAACGTTTCCGACTGTAAAACAAATGACCGAACATTCCGATCGCGTTTCGCTTCCACTATTCGCATTCGAAACTTTTTAACCGATGACCAATACCGGATGAATCCTCGTCTATTCTGTTGTGTTCCCGTTTTTTTTTTCTGTTCATAAACACAGCACTTTATATCCTTCTGGTTTGTGTCGATCGTTGTCGATCTTTTTTTTTTGTTTTTTGTTTTTATATACAGTCAACACTTCTATAACGCGGAGCTGAAATTGAGACAACCCTCATATAACGCGGTACTCTTGTAGCGCGGTTTTCATTCAACAACATTCCATAAGTTCCTTTATGACTCTAATAACCAGATATTAAAAGAGGTTTTAACCTCTATCGTATTAATTTTTTTTTTTTTTTGATTTGTATCCTTTGGCGGACGGAATTAAATTTGCAATATATGCGAAAGATTGCCTATTTTATCGCCCTAGCGATAAAATAAAGTAACAAAACGTTCTTGACAAACATGTTGTCATTTCAACATGTTCAATCATTTTTTTATTATATCCTTATATGAACTCTTCAAATTCAATAAAAATAATTTATAATTTATCTTGTCTTTTGTATTGATTGATTTCCATATAACGCGATACGAATGAATTCTAAGTTTCTCATAGTGCGGTTTTCATACAACACGCTACGAATTAGCCCGGTTTGTATGATTAAATGTTATAGGAGGGTTGACTATCTTATTTAAATTAAATATTTAACTTCATTTACGTCATTATTACAATGTAAACGGCAATATGTTACGTGCAGGTACGTCGACGAGAAAACCGCGATTGAATCAAGCCCTAGTCGCGCAGCAGGCCGCCCAGCAATATCCAGCTGGAGCCGCGGCCGTTGCTGGAGGCCCCGTAGGCGCGACGGCCACCGCTGGTGCGAATGCCACCGCTCGAAGAAGAGGACCACGTTCCGGAGGCGGTGGCTCGGGACGAGGTCGCTCTCGACCTGCCAGGCTGAGGGACGTCGACAGATCCAGTGCACAAACGAGGGAAGTCACCGTTAACAGTGTCACCGTTGTTATCACAGAGTATCGGCCCAAACGTAGACCCAGTCGTTCTTCGCCTCCCACTAGCGACCTAGACTCCAGCGATACAAAACCATGACTCTCTGTAAGATTTTTTTTTCTTTTTTAATATTATTCGTTTATTTTAAATAAAGCAAAATAAAAAGGTAATAATGATTTAAAATTCAAAGATTTATTACATAAAGATACAAGCGATTTGATAATAATATTAAAAATGATGAGATTGAATATAGAATACGATATGTTATATTAAATAAATCGATCGAATTGTTTTAGTTTCAAAAGTCTATCAATTCCATTTTAAATTAAATATATACGCTTTTTTTTTACAGAGGTTTTTAGCTTTAGAAGATTTTTTTTTAATATTGTCAGTTGCATAAAAGATTTCTTATCTCAAAATTTTGTTTCTTATTTTATATTATACTAAAATTTCAAAGGTTATTTTTTAGTAATCCCACTATTATTTTTTTGTTATTTTTATACGCAAACATTCGTCAATATTGATGTTATTCCGTCTTCGGTAAATATTATATTGTATCCGTATTTTGTTTTGAATCTCAACGTTTTACGCTGACCGCGAGCCCGTTTAGTTTTCGACTTTGACCGCTCTTCATCATCATTAATATCGAAATCGGCATTCTTTAGAACATCGGTCTTATATATGTTTATTTTGCAGATGTATCGCGACGAATCGGAGACATTCCTGGATATTTGCGAACGCTATAGCAAATTGTGACAAACTGCTGCTACCAATTTCTTTCATGTCGCGATAAAATCTCCCGTCTCTTCCGAGCCCTTAAAATAGGAATACGATGTGATTTTTTTCTTTTGAATTTTTAATTTGACACTCATCAGCACAAAAAAAAAGAATATAGAAAATCACGATAAATATGTGATTCAGGATGTGCAATTTCAAATATGAAAAAAAAAATGTTTCCAAATAGTCGCGAGTGATCATAAATACAAGTAGAATAATCTTTACTACAGAAGAAGATTGTGACGTGTTGAAGTGGGAATAGTTTAAATTGTTATTTATTTTAAAACCGGGCCAGTGTTTTAATAGAGTTTTTATAGTGCTTAATAATTTATATATAATGTGTAAATATTATATATTTAAAATTATGAAGAAAAAAATCCAAAATAATAGTAATATTTTTATAATATTGACAAGCAAAATGGCGGCGAATCTGAATTACAAGTTACCTATCGAGAAGAAGAGTGGAAAAAAATAAAACAATAAATATGTTACATTTTTTTTCTTTTAAAGAAAGATTTACTAGTTTATGTGTATATAATGAAAGAAGAAGACATCATTTTGCACTTGGAAGTTGTAGAAAATGTTTGTTTGTATTTAATTTATTATTTTATATAATTTATATGTCATTTTAGGTAATTATCATTCGTTTCTATGCACTTTTTATCTATAATAGATTTTTAACGTGTACCGAAGATGATTTATATTTTTTAATCTAGTAATTATTTATTACTTTATTTAATTTTTTTTGTGTTTCAAATTAATTATTATTAATTAAATGCGATTTTTTTTCATTACAGTCGAATATTACGTGTATTTAACGATTGAAGTTTATTCAACACACTTTTGATTCTTCTGTAAATATTATATGATGAGAAATATTGACTTTTTAACGTAATTATAGTACCAAATGACTGATAAGTTTTAGTTAGTTAATTTGTGTGAATGATTATTTTATGATACCATCAATTAACTGTTTTCATGAAAAAAAATTTTAACTATCGACATAGTTATCTATTTGATTCGATATCGTTTAAAAAGTTTTCACTTCAAACTTGCTAAAATTCATTAGTTTAATCCAATATATCCAAACTTTTTTTTACAAGTGTTTGTTTTTTTTTTATTCAATAACTAAGCGATAATAATCCCATTTTAATGAATTATAGTTTTTTTCGATATTTTACTACAAATCGATTAGAGAACACCGATTTAATTTCTTTATTATTATTATAGAAAATATAATACATGCATAATATGAAAATGTCGAGCGTTTTCATAACGAGATCGAATAAAACCCATTTACGCGCAATAAGGTCAATTTTAACACGTTGTGTGCCGGACTGATGTAAAAAAGAGGCGCGTTGATGATAATGATGTAAAACACGTTTTCAATTTATCCATGAATTGCTCATTTTGTCATTTTAACAAATTAGGTTGGTCGTTGACTACCCATTATGCATTACGCACAAATGTGCGCTAGTTGTAATTTGACAATTAAGGCGCGGTCACAGTGAAACGGCACTCGTTATTACGATTATATCACAGCTATTTTCGATATTTCAACGGGCGAATTCAGTTTCGGCCGTGCGAGCGCACTTTTACTGTGACCGTTTCACACTTTTTTTTTGTTTATGTTTTGTTGACTTTTTTATTTATTATAAAATTAATTATAATATTGTATGAAAATGGACATATTTTTTGGATTTATTTTATTGTTATATTTATAACAGTGGTGTTCAATCTTCACATTTCGAAAATATTTTGATGAATATACGATTGTATTGTAATTTACTATATATATCATTTTATTTAAATTAATTTAAAAGTTGACACATTACTTTTTATTGATTTTAATTTAGAAATTTGAATTGGACATTACTGCCTTGCACTGTGCATAATTTTAAAGTTTGTTTATAAACGGATTACAATTGTGACGTGTACATTATTATGATTATTATTATTGTTTACATGTTAAATAATTTTATAATTTGAATGTCCTGTGTGTTTGTATTAATCAGGGCTGCGTGTAGCTATCGAATTAATTGTAAAAGCGAAGCAGAGCATAGAAAATTATATTTTTTCACAGGAACGTAGGGGGATATTAGGCAATAGTTAAAAAGTTATATTATTAAGTGGTCTTTTTTGTCGTTTGAGAATTCAAAAATTGTATAAGCATTTACTTTTTTTTTATGATAAATATATATTTGTTATCGAAGGTTATGATAACACAAACGTGTCTTCCGTGCAACAAAGGCATGAAAGCGATTTTAGATCGCTTCTCTTCGTTGTCACAGGGCAGTTGTGATTATATTATTATATATATTATAGTATGGGTGTGGTATGTTTGGATAATATGGGATCAAAACCGATGTTATATTGTTTAAGCAGAGACATATTAAATTATTTTGATGTTTATTAAAAATGAAAAAAAATAAAGAAATATTATAAGCAATTCATGCAATTTTCCATTGATCCCTTATCTCGTCGGACCCGACTCCCTTATCAACGCTGGCAAACGTGTTCCCATTCGTTGGTTCGTCGATTGTGCAATTTGCTTTCGATCCGGTATGTGGGTCAGCAGTTTGCGCACACGTTTTTCATGTCGATTATTCGTCATTGTATTTTATAAGTACATTTAGACGTGAACGTGTATTTATGTGTGCACAATTTGCAGAGCGCGCGCGTAGCCAATGAGAAAAAAAATTGTAAAACAATGCGAATCGCGAACGGCGTGCGAAACGCGCTTCGTTCGCCTCATTTTTCCCCCCTCGGATTCTGAGCATTTTTACTAACTGCGAAAGATTCTCGAAGGATGCTCTCATAGATTTAAATTGTGCTGATAGACTTTATACTTACAGTGAGCTATTAAATGGCATCGTTTATTATATATAATATTTATTGTTATATTGATGATATAAAAGTATATATTTACGATACGAGTGTAAAAATAAAATTACGCAGTAAAATCTATGAATGATGTTTAGTATTTTACTTTATAATACTTGTTGATAATTTAAGATATTGCGATATAAAAGATTTTGATTTTTATAAAACTTCCGTTTTAAAAAAATAAATGCTACTACAAAATTTTTATTTTAGAAATAGATTTTCATCTATTTTTCCTTCACTATATTGGCGAAAAATTGGATCGTTAATATAAAACTGTATATTTTTACACTTCTCAATGTTGAAAAAAAAACTAATATGCCGATGAAATTATATACCATGGTTAACTTCACACACCAGAAATACTTTATTATGACACTATTTATTTTGTCTCCATGGAAACGTGACCTGATTATGTCTAGTTGCATCGTTTATCGGCTTTAGGAAGAAAGCGGATTATTTATAAATATATTTTAGTTTTAAACTTTGTCCACTGTCTGCGAAATATATTCCATTAAAAATTATAGGGAATACGAGTAATTATAAAACGACCTTAAAATATTCTCTCAATATCGTGAGGCATAACAATAAAAACGTTTTCCTAATTATCGTTCGGTTTATAATAATATCATGCTACCATGGAGACCTTGAACGAAGACTTGTTACCACAATGCAGTTTTTTTTCACGTATTTATATAAAGACCTTGACGATTTACCATTGATTGACATGGAAATAATTAGAAATCCAGGTTATAAACGATTGCAGTTTCGCTTATGATGATCCAGGAGTCGAAGCCACGAAGGAGGTTGAGCTTTGAAGGTTACGAGCTTTCCGGTGGTTCATTATTAGTGCTGGAGGCGTACTAGGGGATGAAAGGCAGGTGTAATAATTCACAATGCTCCGTTTAATTGAACTCCTGTTTTCAATTATGGGTGTGTGTGTATTTGTCTATGGAGTATTTCCCCATCTCCTTTCCTACCTTGGGTTTGGGTTCACGTTTTGCCTCGTAAATAGATAACCTCATACTTTGCTTCTCTCGTAGTATATATTTGTTGCTATGTTCGTTATATATATATATATATATATATATATATATATATATATATATATATATATATATATATATATATATATATATATATATATATATATATATATATATACATATTTCGGTAGATTTTCGTTTTAAAATTAAAATTATCATTTTATAATATTTTTTATAACATTTTTAAGATTTTTTCTAATGATTAATCGACTAACAAAAATTTATTTTGATGGTGTATTGTTCGATTTTTGTAAGGCGACTGACAATTATCCTCTAATCATTAGTGGTGTGTTATTGTAAAAAATACAAAAAACGTTTATTTTTATTTTATTTATTATTACAAAAATTGCAATTGGATTTCATTGACGTTTCTGATAAAATATTTTTAAAATAAATAAGATAGAAGGATAAAGAGGTTTCTTTTTGGCATTGTAATATTATATATATATATATATATATATATATATATATATATATATATATATATATGTATAGTATAAAAAAAATATATTAAAAAAAACTTTTTATAAATAAAGCTACACTTCATGTGCTTTCTCCAGGTCGACGAGTGAAATTTTAGCGAAATTTGACATCCGTCCGATGAGTTCACAGCAATGACTGAAAGTCATATTTATATCTGACATGTTAGGTGTTCTCTCCTCATTCCATATATCGAAAAACATCTAGAATTACCAGTTGGAAAATGGTGAATGACTCGTTTGTCGAGAAATAGAGAAGAAGAACTTACTATGTATGCGCAATTCTATATTAGACCAGTGTGTACTGTTATTATATTATTTATTATTATTTTTTATGATTTTTCAATGGACTAATAAATGAAATAGAACGTGTAAGTTTAGTCGTTTTTAGCGCGATGTATTATTTATTAGAATGATGTTTTTACTATGGTCCCAATTTTAACGTTACTCCGTGACCTTTAAACCGTGTTCGTTTCTAGCCAGCGTAACAACAACAACCTATTTCTGGATCAGGAGGAGGCAATGAATGTCTGAAATCAGTATCGATCGCCATACGATACTCGTGCATACATTATTATCGAACTATACGGCGAACGGTATCCATAGTGGATAGTCCACAAGTAGGCGGACGGTTACAGACGGGAAGAAACGCACTTGAATGGTGTGAGACACGGGAGAAGCAAACGGCAGGCCAAAGTTTTAATGCCATAACATTGCCAAAGTAATGGCAATTCATTTAGGATAATGGGCGATATCAGCCGCTCCCCGTTCCGCGAGACAAATTTATATTTATATCAGTCCGATACACTCGGAAAACACCTCTACAAAATTGAAGTGTGGGGAGGGTCTCGTCCCGGAGACAAATACGAAATTTTCCAGCTTCGAGACTCTCGATCCTTTCCCCCGTCCTCCGCATCCTTCGTCAGCTGGAATGTTCGTTCCCCTTGGAGAAACGTCGTGCGTTTTCGCGATCCCTTCGAATATTTCGACGTTCACGGATCGTACTCTACATTCGTAATTTGTTGTGAATTTAAAATTTGATTTTGAAATATCTAGTGTTTTTTTTTTGTTTTACAAAATTTTATATTTATAATATTGAAATTGATATTTTTTTTTCAGTGTGCGAATTTCGCACACGGGTCCACCGTGTGCGTTAGGTCATTAGAAGTACACATCTTTTTATTATGTATATTCAGTTTATTGAAATTAAATTGCATATATTACAAAAGTATCATAATAATGATCAAAAGTAAAATAGATTAACAAGTTATCTAACGACCATGCTATTACGCATTTTATATTTATTTATAAATATTATTTTAGGTTGGAAGATATCAACAAAGGTGTATTTAGTGTTTATATAATAGAAATAGTATGCAAATAATAAGATAAAAGCATAATAAATGAGATGTAAAATAAATCGATTCGTAAATATTTATTATATAATTTAAAATATTAATTAATTTTTAATAAATATAAACTTATAAATTTAATTTAATATTTTTGGCATAAAAATAAATATATCAGATTTTGTCGATATGAATTTGCGACACCATCGACGTCGTCGGCCCGCGGCGCTGCTAGTATTTTTATATATGATATGTATTATACATATTTACACACTGTTGATTAGTAGATTTAAAAGTAAATGCCTAAAAATGTACATGTAGAAAATATATTTTGATTTTGTATTGTTTGTAATAGGTGAATAATGCTACCGGTCGTCCAGTCCGGTAAATCGAGAGTGCGCTGTTTATATAATAGATACTTTTTGGCCCCATCCTTTCAGTTTCTCTCCACGTTGAATGAGAACGAGTCTCCCGGATTTGCCGGGACGTTCTGTAATCAGATGCCAGACATTCTTATGCCGATATTACGCGCCCGTTGAACACCTAATTTACATTTTCTTCCTTTATTTATCCAATATGCCCCTCCTTTCTCTCTCTTTCTCTGCCTCTTTGCCTCTTTGCCCCCCTCAGAATCCCTGAACAATCGCACATTCAACACATGCTCGCTTTCAATATTCTAGCTTCTCTCGTTCTGGAGGAGCGCAGATTAAAAATCGACCAGGAAATGAAACGAAAATCCTGAAAATTTCCTCGTAAGATGGCGTCTTCTTTCACCGACGCCGTATCCAATCTCATACCGTTGAAAAATTTATTGACGTTAATTTTTCTTTCATTCCCGCTATTTTAATGAGCTTTTTTTATAATTTTAGATTTATTTATTTCATTAAAAATAATTTATCATTAATAAGTTTCTTTCGATTTCTCTCACACAACGTATATAAATATATATATATATATATATATATATATATATTTTTTTTTGATTTTTAATTAAGGCCAAGGACTCTTTCATGATTTATTTTATTTTTAATTTTAAGTGAGTATTTATAATTAATTTTTATTTCTTTTATATAAAAATGTATTATAAATCAGAATAAATATTAATAATACGAATCCGATTATAATTTAAACGGCATTGTTAAATTATTAACACTACATACCATATATTAAAAAATATATTTTGCTAATTTTGTTTTGTTTTTCTTTTTGCTTGAAATATTTGTTTCTTATAAATATTTGATTTCTAAATTATTATTTTTTGTTTGCATTTGTCGAAATAATAGTGCGATAATTTCGCGCAAGTCCGCGATCCTAACGTTGAGAAGCCCTGTTCGACGGCAATTCGTGCACTGTATGCGTATATAAACGTATAAGATTATGCATAGAATGTACGCAATTTCGTTGTACGTGTATTATCGGCGTTACACTTGTACAGAATTTATTGCAAATGGTTTTGAATAAATTTAACCGAAGCTCCCCCCCCCGCTGCGTATAAAATTTTCTTCTTAATTTTCATATTAACTGCAAAACTTTCGTTTAATGTACGGTCACGTCACGCCACTGAAGAAAATGCAATGGAAAATTCTCGACAATTTTCACTGTTCTCCATTTCTTTTACGCGCACACATCTAATCGTTCAATGTGATATTGTATTAATTAATAAATATATATTTTTTAATTTAAAACATGTGTGTGTGTGTGCGTGTGTTTGTTGAACAAATTTTTAAGTTATCCCATAAAAAATACACTATTTTACGGTCAACGTTTAATAAAAATTAATATTGGTATTAAAAAGGTTTAAGTGTGCCGCAACGGAGCTTTTGATTATAACTGCGGAAAACTTTTCGGAAAATTCGTAAAAATCCAATTTTTTTATGTAAACAATAAAATCGATATATAAAAAAATAAATTGTTAAAATGATGGTTTTTAATGTTTAGATTAGAATTTAAAAAATATTTTTTCCACATTTTATTATTATTATAAAATACGATTAATAAATATTTTAAATATATATATATATATATATATATATATATATATATATATATATATATATATATATATATATATATATATAAGCGTTTTTTTGGCTTAAAAATAATGTGCAAAATCTTCATATTTGAATCTAAAAAAAATATATACTTATTAACATAATATTAAACAATCATTAATAATACTGTTAAAACATTTATAAATATTTCATTATCATTCAAAAGCAAAATTAATATCATTATTTATTATTTCAAATATTTAAGATGCGCTGTTCGACTTTAAAATTTTAATTTTTTTATTTGGAAAATGCGTTATAATCGTTAATAAAATCAAAAAGTCCGACATTATTATTGTAATATAAATTTAATCAATTGTTATATTATTTTATATATTTAATAAAAAGATATTTATCATTAATATAAGGTCATCTTATATTCATTTAAGTTCGATGAATTGCTTTCATACCGTTGAAAATATTTTCAGTTATTATATAAAATGCCTGACCTTCGATACGACGAGACCGAAAATTCTCCGTGCCGAGTTAATCCAACTTAATAATATTTAGCGTTTTGTTTTTTTTTTAATTCATCGCAATTGTTCCGAAACTTTTTAATAGAGAGTATTGTGCGCGAATTTGGCGACATTTTCGCTCTAATTTTTCGGAAAATTTATGGAAAATTCCCCTTCGTTTTCCCGGAATCGTTCGGCGAACGCTTGACCGCGACAAAACGGATCCGCTCGTCCGTTTCGATGAAATAAAAAATAAAAAAGAAAAACGTCGACAAACGAAACGGAAAACGTCGAATTGTCGAAGTTTTTCGCCTCCGCAAAAAAAAAGAAAAACCCTATCGGGAAAAACCCTCGGGGGTCGGAGGGTGGAGGGGTTGGGGGCGAAGGGCGAAACGTTATGCGAAATTTTGTCGACAACTTTGTCTCCCGAGAGATTATTCCGTCATGGGTTTTCAAAAAAAAAAAGAAAAAGAAAAAAAGAATGAAAACGAAGAAGAGTGAGAACCGAATAGAATGAAAAAAGAAACGGAAGGAAAATGGGTGGAAAATGAAAGAATTCCACGTTTGCGGAAAACCGCGACACTTTTCCGCGGAAAATTCGCACGGCACGACGTCCAATAGGGAAAAATGTACGAAAATCGTCCTTTGCGTTGTTATTTTTATTCTATTATTATATTATTATATATCCATATGCGTTGCGACATGACGACTGTGAACTTAGTACGGTTTTTTTTCTGTGCTCGCTCCCCCCATTTTTTTTTTAAGAAAAACGAGGGGGGCAACAGTTCTTGCACAAAAAATAATATGCACATAGGAAAATAAAAAGAATAAATAAAATAATAAAAAATAAATCCAGTCTTTTTGTTTTCCGTTCCTCGGGTGGCTCTTCATGCACGAAAAAAAAAAGACTCCTAGACGTTGAACGGTATCTAAGCAAAACGGTGCAACCATTATTTATACGCTAGAAAAATTATATTTATCATTATCGAAACTGAATTTATAATTTTATATTCGAATTATGCTGTACGATTTTTAACATGTATAAAAAAAGGTATTTTGCATTTGGAATTATATTTGTCGATATCGTCGCCCTTCGTTAATGAAGGAATAACGATCAAGAATTGAAATAGTTAAACATTTTTTCGTATTACAAACTGAATACAGTTAATTTTGTAAACGTTCTTTATACTCATTTTTACGAATCATGACAATTATAATATAAAATGCATTATTATTATTTTTTAAACAGGATGTGGAATTTAACCACTAAACAAACGCACATATTATACGAATATAATAATTTGATAGATAAAAATATTATTTTTTTACTCGTAACAATAATAAAGTGAATTTATCATATTTTTATTTGTATTATAGTATATTTATAAGATATTTTTTTATTATTATTATTTTGATATAATAATAAAAAAATCAATTAAATTATAAAATAAAAGTGATTTTGTTTTTAAATTTGATATAAAATATTAATTAATTAAAAAATAAATAAATTAAGACGATTGATAAATAATATAGCCCCCCATTTTCTTTCACACATACATACATAGTTTTCATATGAAAAAAATAAAATATATAAAGTTCAAAGTTGATTTATATTTATAAAAATTCGTATTTTTTTCGTTTTCAATATAATTATTCATTCTGATCGTGCAAAAAAAAGAGTGGCGCTTTATTTTGCGCGTTCAATTTTAAATATATATATATATATATATATATATATATATATATATATATATATATATATATATAATAATTTTGCGATGTAACGTTTTGCGGAACGAGTCAAGTCGGTCTGAAGAGAAAAAAGAAGTACACGCCAGTAGGTAGAATTCTATAGAACACACTCGACCGATTTTCCCAAACGGTGGTACGTCACCCCCCTTTCTAATTAAAATTTTCTTGTTTATCTAAAATGTTTATTCTGCAGGCGATAAAAAATATGTATATATATATATATATATAGGGAGAAAAGAAGTGTTAAAAAAAAAGTATTTTCCCGCTTCGTTCTCTGCGTGAAAAACATCACATTTTAATTAAACATAACCCTCTCGCTGTTCCCGTAATGAATACACGGTCCGACGATTATGTTTAACATTATATAAAATGGCGAAACAATCGATAATAATATTTATGAAACGGTTTACTGAAAGATCAGATTTAACGCATTCGTGTGACGCGTTGTGATGTTGACAATTGAAGTTTGCGGAAAATGAAGTCCGTTTTGAAAAGGTGAAAAATTTGAAAATGATGAAAAATTGTTGTAATGAATCATTTTAAATATTATATTCGATATAACATTTAGATATCGATATGGATTTTAATTTTATTAAAATATTTTTCATAGTGATTTCGCTTTAAGTTGAATTAATGTTGGAATTGATATAAACAATATTAGTTAATGTAAATTTTAATTTCTTTTATGACAACATTATTTATTTTCGATGAATGACGTTAATTACACTTCAGTGATAACGTATATTGAAAAAAAGTTATCTTTACTACTTAATTTTTAAACTCATTATTTAAATACGCAAAGAAATTATTTTTATTTAATAGAAGCTATTATATATTGTATATTTAAAAATTTTAATTTCGATTACCTAATCAGAAATGAAATGAAAATAAATGATTTTAGATTTTTCGCTTTCAAAAATCAATCAGAATTTTAGTTTTATATATTTTAAAATTTATTAAATTAAAATAAATTTTATAAGAACAATATTTGTCAATTTTTAAATTTTCAATTTCGTTTTTCAAAAATATACAAAATAACGAAATACATTGTATTATAACTTTTTTACTAAAATACAAAATCCAATTTTATATTCTTTTTACTAAATTGTACAAATCAAAGATATAAATGAAATTTTGTTTTTATTATAATTTCATATGACGAATTTAAACATTAAGATATCGTAAATACAAGCAATATGTTAAGAAACGAATTGAAATCGGAGTACTAAAGCATAGTAGTCGGACGCTGCGAGCAGGCAGTCCTTGTGGGCATCGTATATGTTAATAATTATTATATATTGTTGTGAAAAGTTTGACATTCGCAGAGCACTGAGAGCGAGGGAGCGTTGCGGCAGCGAGTGCGAGCGAGACGGCAACACAAGCCCGGCTTAAGATATATGAGATACTCTTGGAACTGCGCGCGTGCGAAAGGGACGCAAGATAAGACGAAGGGTTGCCCGGGGACCGAGCAAGTATCGAATATTCGTACGTTGGCGGATGCGCCGCATTTACCCGATACTTCATGGCGGAGCTCCACCAAAATGTACGACAAATAAAATGGCCGCCGGAGATGTTTCTCTGCTAAATTTCAAAACGTTATATCTCAGCTTGTACGCAATCGTTTCGCGCAATATATACATTGAAAAATTCGCGATTTTTCAACGAAAATTTTCATGTATGACACGTGTCGTAAAATTGTAATGTTTTATTGTAATATCGATGTAAATGTTACGCCCGAGATAGAGTTGGCCGCGCGTTACAAAACCGTACTTTATGCGGCGAACGTAACAATAGCTCAGAGGGGGAATTCTGCGCCGAGTAAGTATCGAGAAATTCACGGGCCGCAGTGCGTCGGGGAAATCGCATACTTTTCGGGCCGGTTTCCTGAAGAGGATATACCAAGATAACAGTAACTTTGAAGCAGTATTTTTTCCCAGTCCCGCTTGGGGAGAGTCCGGGGCCCCGTCGTGGGGAGTCGGACCCATAACTACCCACTATATATATATATATATATATATATATATATATATATGTATATAATATTATATACTACACCCCCCGTCGCACTCTTGCACCCCTCCCCTCCCCTCTGCGTCGACATTTTTCGAGTTTTTTACATTTTCATGGTCAGTGTTGTGAGAGCGGCGGCCGCGTTTCGGAAAAATAATACCTTTTGCGCGATTCTTGTATCTTTTTTCGCGGGGGGAAAACGAAGAAGAACGAAGTTGAAGACAGGATAGGACGGGGGGAGGGGGGGGGGCACGGAAAAAAGACAAGGGCATGCGGGGGGGGAAATGGGAAAAAATACCACGACGATTCCACGTAAGAAGTTGAAGAGAAGAGGGGAAGGGGGGGAGCGAATGATGGAAAAAAAAGATAAAAGTAGGAAAAGAAAAACACGGACACGTCGCCAAAAAAAAAGAAAAAGAAAATCCGGATACGAACTGGTCGAAGATGAGACGGTTTTGCCAAGTGAAAACTCGAATAAAAATGATTTTCTTCCATTATTTACAAAAATTATCGTTTTTTTTCCTCGATTAATGAACGTTTTTCTTCATTTTTTTTAGACAAAAATATACAAATGTTATAAATATAACGTATAGTAAATACATAATATACTTTACGAAAGATATATTCTAGAATATTGTTAATTTGTTTAATTTTTATTTTTATTACATATAATTTTGTAAAAAAAATATTCAAAGAATATTTTACTATTGGTTATATTTTTAATTTTTATCATTTTGATAAAGTACATTATTTAAATTCTTTTCATTTATAGACAATTAATTAAAAATAAATATTTATATTATTTTATATGTATAATATATAATTAATTTTATAATAAAAAAAAACTAAAATATCGTCGTCGTTGTCGGTTGTCAAAGCCAGAAATGATATACATAAGACATGCAATATGCGTTATTATTTTAATATCGTCTACATTAGGAACACCATATTTTCATAATAAAATTTAATTATCAATATTAAAATTTGTATACGTATATATATTAATATAATATATAATAATATTTTATTTGTATAATTTATTGAAGATGACTTTTATATTAAATATAATAATTGTATAAAATATATTTGATAAACAATATGCAATCTATATCGTTTTACGACGTTATAGTCAAATCGCAAGTAATATCATTGCGGTTTTTTTTTTTTGGAAAAAAAGTTCGCACATCGGGAGCCTCATGTGACGCGATAACGGGCCGCATATATATGCGGCGCGTTTGTTATTTATGACGTTTCGTTCGGTCTCGAGGATGTTTTCTCGTTAACGGGAAACCTACAGGTTCGTTAAACGGGAACGTAACGGCGCATTCTCGAGTTCTCTTGGCCTCAAGATTTACGACGTGCACATGAAAATGAAAGTCACTTACTCGTCCTCACACATACACATCATATATATATATATATATATATATATATATATATATATATATATATATATATATATATATATATATATATATGAAGTGTAATAGTAACCTTCTGTTTGACATGCCTTATTACAATGCGATTTATTGCCGATAAAATAGCCCACACACGAACGGCATTCACTCAGTCGTCAGATGTCGAACGTGTGCGAATCTCGGAAAATGTATGTTTTTCTATCATATATGTGTGTATTTAATCGTTGTCAATGTTCAATAACTACGCCATCTATGATTCATATTATATATATATATATATGATTAATTGAATTGAATATTGATATTAACAAAATTTTATTGATTTACATCTAAAACTGAGGTATTTTTGTTTTTTGATTTTTTCTTTAAAATCAATATTCTACTTCAATCTTTATTCTATATCATATAATGTATGTGTGTGTGTTTTTGTGTTGCATCAGTTCTCATCGTCGATCTGGAGGTCAATTCGTTTGAATACCTCGCAGCAATTTCGGCATCGTGGCATTCGTGACTCGTTCAATTGTTGTCAAGGTCATGTGTGAATTCTTGAAGACATTCGTCTGCATCATGAGCCATCTTCTCGTCAACTAAAACGACTATTACAAGCATCATTGTCATTTTTTTGTCATCATATAAGTTGTTTTACTTGATTTTAGAAACATTATTGAAGCTATTAACTGATCAACATTTATATTTTAGTTCAGTTTAGTACTACTATTATGACGTGCTTCATTAAAATGTTTATCAAAACAATTTTGTATTAATGTAGTATAGGAATAATAATAAAAAAACTGTTGATATTTTGAGTTATTTTTTAATAATTTTATTATGGTATAGTAGACAATAATATTGGTCTTTTTGATTTATTTAATTATTGTTTTAAAATTTAGAACATATTTAATATTAAAAATATGCAACGACAGTGAAATAGTTAAAAACACGTGGCCGACTAACAGATGCAATCTTTTTTGTCTGTATATTATTCAGCGTGGGGTCTCGAGAACCCCATGTGGGATAAAGGGAACAAAACCCTTCATCTGGAGACCAACAAACGCCTTGGGGTCTCCGCGGAGCAATTTCGGCGATGCAACGTTAAAATAAAATCAAATAAATATATATATATATATATATATATATATATATATATATATATATACATATATAGACGAACAAAAAAGGGAGGGGGTTCGAAAAGAATTCCATAAAATGAAAAGTGAGGTCGAGAGCTTTGAAAAGACCCATAATTGCCGTTTAATAGCACTGCCTGTATCATTTTCTAATCACAGAAATTTTAGGGCAATTATCAAAATAAAATGAACGAGGACTCTTTTTTAGACGCGAGCGGAAAATTAGTTTTGGTATTGTTTATTTTTAAACTAAAATTAAACTTGATTTCTTTAAAGTCTACATTGGTTTGAGTTAGCTCCATATAATTCACACTTATTTTAGCATTATATATTTTATCATTTATAATAAAATATGAATATATATATATATATATATATATATATATATATATATATATATATATATATATGCACTGCAATATATTTTAAATGCATTCCCCGAAAGCGGTACTTGGTCATTAATCAGTCTGGGTTAGGGGGAGGTCGACGAATAACCCCCATAATCTGTGGAGTTTTTGGGGGCACGAACCCCAACTTTTCCGAAAGGGGTTTGAGGCTCTTCGAACTACCCCCTCCCCCACGTCTTTTTCGAGAACACTTTCACGCCAAATTACTTTTTCAATGTGTATCCGAAATGCAATTAAAACGCATAATAGCCCGCGAAAGATTTACGTTCTCAAAGCGATTTCTTGGTCATTTTTTTCCCTAACATTCTTTTTAACACACGTTAAGAATATTATATTAGATAAGAAAAATTTCTATTTATTGAAAAAAAAATGCAATAAAAAGACACCATAATTGATAGATATTAATAAAAATAATACTATATGAATTAATTCAATGCAATAATAATTATTTTTTTTTAATAAAAAATGTTATTTTAAATTGTGAATGATGTAAAAAAATAGCGCGAACAAAAAAGATTTAGAAACACCGCTTAAAGTCGATGCACACGAAATTGTTACAAAATGTTTTTATCGAATTATAATTATGATTTTAATTTCTTCTGATTGATTTTACGTATATTTTATGTATTCTGTGAAATTATTATTTTATAATTAAAATTATTTTTAAAATAAAAAGACGAACAAAATATTTAATATAGACTGATTGGTAAAGGGCGGATGTGAAACAATATATATATATATATATATATATATATATATATATATATATATATATATATATATATAATAAATAAAACTTAATAAGAATTTAAACAATTATATTTTTCAACGTTTTTTGTTATAAAGACAAATTTATAACATTTTTTTTGTGTTTATATAAATCGAATCGTCGACATGTCATTCATTTTTTGTTCGATTCATTATTACGACATTTTACAACGTTTACGGTCGATTTTTTTTCAACGATCATTCAATTCGTATTTTATTTTTAGTTCAACTTCAGTATGGCAATTACACATAACAGCACAAAAGCCGACCATTGTGAAGAGGACCAGAATTGCAATATCGAATCGAGAATGCATTTTTTTTTATTTTCGCGCGCCATTTTTTTTCACACGCTTGTAATTACGAGAGAATTTTCGGATTCGAAAAATAAAAATTGAAATCAAAAAAAAAAAAACACCCCCCTACGGCCGGAGGCACGTATAGTGGTCATTATGTATTTACCTTAAACCGAAAATAATTGAGTCCTGTCAGTGGTTTTATCCCGCGTCAGTGGAATTCTTTTGCGATTCGGATCGTTGAAGATGAAAAAAAAAAGGTTTTGATCCTTCACGTATCAAGGATATGATTTGAGAAAAAAATATTTAATGATACGAATGTCTTATAATGTTAATATAAATGAAATTTATACATTTTATACAGAATGTTTAAATATTGTTATAAATTTCAATGAAAATATTACAGATATGAAATATTTTATTTAGCATAAAACGATTTTAATATATATCTAAAATCAACGAAATTTATATTATAAATTATTATAAGAAACGAGCATTCGAAACTGTGTTATTATTGCATATATTTGAAGAATATTATAATATGATAATCGTTCTTTAAAATTAATATATTTAAACTACTTGTAAATTTAAATATGTGATCCGATTATTCTTGAAATAAATTTTTGAAACATCCTATATAAGAAGTGGTAAATTGACGTGTTTTCGAATCATTATTCAATTTTGAATTTGATTACTTGATAAAAAAATGTTTTGATTTTATTGTTATTGATATAGTTTTACAATTAATTTTATAATATAAAACGTTCTTCCCATTTTTTTTATTAATATATATTATATATTATTTAAAATCAATATTTCTCAAAGTAAACGTTTTAAAATAATTATTAATATTTACGTATTGTATTTATTAATGTAAAAATTATAAATTGTAATGAAATACAGACGAATTTGAATGAAAATTTATTTATCAAAATTTAAATAAAAAAAAAAAATTTATTTTATTTTATTTTTATACGCAGTTAAAGAATCTTCTGTACATCGATGCCGTTTTTAAAATTATAATAGTAATCGTATTATATATAATTATAGTAAATGCGGTTTAACTACGATGCACTTCATTATTAAGACAGATTCTCAAACTGTTTTTCTATTTTTATTTTTGAATATTTTGTGATTTATAGGATTAATAATGTCGAATGTGCTGTATTTTTTTTTATCATTTTACATCATCGATGATAAATTGCAATATGTCGTGCGATTGCATCACTATTTTGTGAATTTATTGTGAAGTTTTAATATTTATCGTGACGCACTTCAACGCGAATAATGCCTTAACTCAAATATAATGCTTTAAGTTATCAATGATTTAAATTAATTCTTAGTTTGACAGATACGAGATAATTTGATACAAGTAGTGTAAGTGTTATATTAGAATAATTTTTGTTATATTTTACAACACTATGTTGTATTTTAAAATTTTTATTAAATTTAATATATTTCAAAATAATGTATTTTTTAATCATTTGTTACTTGAAATATGCATTATAAATATACACAAGAGACAGATTAAAGATTTAAAAAGTTGAATATGTCTAAAAATATAAACAATTATTATTTTTAATATTATCAAACAACATTTTTTTCCAAATAAACATACACAAAAATGTCAATTTTCACATCGAAATTTATGCAGCGGAATAAATTATCCTATTTTTTTCGTCCATATCATATATGAGGCAATAAAATTGAATGAAAAATGTTTCACTCTGTGAAAAATTAGATCGAGTTAATTCGCGGAAAATCGAATACGGCGGAAGAGTAAAATAAAAAAAAAAATGTATGTATATATATATATATATATATATATATATATATATATATATATAAATATTTCTATGGTGTTATTCGAAAAAAAGGTATTGTTTTTCGCGTTCTACGGGGAAATAACATTAAATAATAATTAAAGCAGTGTTTCGCGAAACTGCGGAGTGTTGTAATTTAAAATCGCACAATTCGAGAGGAGAAAATAGCAATTAGCAGCGTAAATTTTTATTTATTTTCAAAAAGGTTATTTTTATTTTTATATTATTTACGAATTTTTTGGTAAAATTTCCTTTTTTTTAATGAAAAAAAAAAGATATTTTTCGGACGCTATATTTCGATTTATGAGAGAATGCGAATTATTACAAAATAAATAATAATAATAAAAATATTCAAGGTCGATAAAAAAAATATTTTTAATTGCATAATTATTGATTATTTAAGAATTTGTTATATCTTATAAATTTATAAATATATAAAAAAGTATTTATATTCTACATGAATTTCAATGTTTCAGCTGAAAATTACAATGACTAGAGAGGAAAATTGCGATCGCAAACGAGAATTTCGACGCCAATGGCAGTGCGTTGCGAAAGAGATAATAAATCTTTGGTTCATGTCACATATATTATAATTTAATGTTTTCAATTTATTAATTATGCAATTTTCAAGAAAAACAATTAGAAAACAAAATATGTGATTCGTAATTTTAAAGTATCATTTATGAATTTTTCATATAGTAAAATGTGAAAAAAAATACTTTTATCAATTTATTAATCGTAAAATTTACAATAAATCATTTTAAAATATTAATTAATAATATTTTTGAATTTGAAATAAAAAATATTTCACTGCGAAATCGAACGAAATCATATCAAATGAAATCAGTTCTTGGACATTTATAAACAAGTCATTGACTACGGTCGAAAAAAGGTTGACAACTTCTGGATTAGGGGGGGGATGCGTAGAGAAAAACGTTCACGTTGCATATTGCACTATGCACATACGATATTCGTGCTTTACATGCGTATTGATTATTCGAAACTACGCCATGTTTCATTATTATTATATAATATAATTTAAATTATTTATATAAATTACAAAATTAAAATAATAAATCTATATGTTTTCAACGTTCTTTTCAATTTTTTTTTCATTACAAAACAGTAAGTCTATTATACTGTATTGAGTTATATATATATATATATATATATATATATATATATATATATATATATATATATATATATATATATATATTATTACGTATTAATATAAATATCAAAGATTTAGATGACATATTTTTTTTAATTATGAATAAATTAATAATCTTATATTTCAGTTATATATATAACACTGTGTTTAAAAAGTAAGGTGAATTTCTTTATAAAATGTAAATTTTTCCAAATCAATTTCATCTACTTCAAAGTAATCCCCGTCCGATAAAACACAATTTTGCCAACGATTTTTCCAGTCCTCGAAACAGTCGGAATAGTCTTTTTCCGGTATAGTCTTCAAGACCTTCTTCGATACGGTTTTTTTGTTCTCATTCGTGTCAAAACGGCGTCCCCGCATTGGCCTTTTGTATTTGCTGAATAGCCAGACGTCGCACGGAGTCAAATCAGGCGAATACGGTGGTTGCGGAACGATATGAGTCGAGTTTTTGGCAAAAAAGTTGCAGTATGACACAGAACCAATGCAGTATGACACAGTGCAATATTGTGATGAAGGAACCAACAGTTGTAAAAAACACGTGTAACTCAGAGATAATTAAACCTTTTGACAATTAGACGCTTTGCAAATGTTATAGACAGTCCTACCAACCTAGGAAATAAAATACAATTTACCTGCATTTTTAATGTCTGGGAGTTTTAAATGACAATTTCACTTTACTTTTTGATCACAACAGTATAAATGATTTTTAAATTTTATTCTAGACTGGATTATAGATTGTGAAATATCGGATTTACAAAAAATAAAAAAAATAATTAATAGAAAATCGAAGATTTCCATCGAGTTTTCATATAATAGTTGCGTGTTTTGCTGGTTTTTTTTTCTTTTTTGCAACGGAATCGAACCCGAGTCAAAGAAGCGATTTGCATAATAAGCGATGATTCCTTCCTATATGTGATCCATCAAGATGACGGTCATTTTCTTCGATATCGTTCGAAGAAAATATATTTTTGTTTCTATTTTGTATTCTTGTATGCAATTAGTCCGTTCAAGCGAGAAACCATCACTTATATTTACTGCGAATTATGATATATATATATATATATATATATATATATATATATATATATATATATATATATTACCTGTACGATTTATTATATACTAGACGATTAGAGCATGCGGAACATAAGTGTTAAGAAAATTGTTCTGTAGCATGCGAAAATTAATATTGTAATTCTAGAATCGAATTATCATTATTATTATTATTATTATGATATGCAGCGATGGTCTTTCAGTTGAACGTTTAATTGAATTTTTTATTAAATACATATAATATTTTAATGTATTGAAAACAGATGAAAATGAAGCAAATATCATCGTCTTTTTACCCCGTAAATTTAGATAGGTTTTATTTGATGTCTTTAAAATTTATTTTAATCAAAGTAAATCAACGTTTTTGTAAAAAAAAGATGTCTGGTCAACTTAATTTCCAATGGGAATTATTTTGAAGATCAAGGGTGTTTTAATGTGACAAATGCGATCTGCAAGTTGCCCTTTATTTCAACTTAAAGTAAAGTTTTAAGGGAGTTGAAATGTAATATTTTAGATTTTCCTTTTTATATTTATTTAATGCGGCTTAAAAATTGTAATTTAAGAACGAAAGTATCCGCAATGTGTATACTTTCAATATCTTTTTTAACATTAAAAAAAAATAATCATCACAAATTTTAATAATTCAACGTTTTTTTTTTATTTGTATGAGAAAAAAAATGATGCTTGTCCATTCGATTCGCCGAAAGGTTAGTCGGTTCGTTTCAGACGTTGTGCAGCATTAATTTTGAATGAAGCCTAAGTGGTCGCAATCGAGGAAATAGTCGACAATTCGAACGAGTCATGGTCGTCAACGGGCGCCAATTTGGACCGGTTGTCATGAAATGGCGAATTTGCGTCACTAGAGTCGCACACACGAAACATGGATGCGAAACGTGTCATTTTCTATTCATTAAACGCACTCAAGAATCGATACTTTTATTATTGTCTGACGTCTTACGTTTATATTCCTTTGTGTTATTTATTTTTTCACTTTTTTTTTTTTTTTTTTGATTATTCATTCAATAAGATTTATGTTTCTTCTTCTTCTTCTTCTTTTTCTTGACGCCGTCTCCTCAAGAAGATTGGCGATCCACACGGCTAAAGAAATTTTTGATACGGTCATTCGAAAGATTTCTATTGACGAACAGTTGAATCAACGACAAAGATATTTAAGCCATAAATTTTGACGTCTTCCTATCTATCTTTTTTCCCTGGATTTTTTCTTTCAAAATTATTTGGAGTAGTCTGTATTTATTATTTTTCAAGATGTGGCCGAGGTATTGCATTTAATATTTGTTTTTAATATTTCTGGAGTTTTATTCATTTTCTACAAAACCTCCTTATTTGCCACTTTATCGGTCCAAGATGTGTTTAGTATTATCGGGTAGCACAGCATCTCGAATGCTTCCAGACGTTTTTCGGTTCCAAGGTCTAGTGTCCATGATTCATGTTTAATTAATTGAAAAAAAAAAGAATTCTGAAAAATATCGTATATTTTTATATTTTATAATGAAATTTGCTATCTAGATGAAATGCGTTTTACTTACGAGCGATAAAGTAATAAAATCTGCATAATATTATATAAATCTGTATAGATTACGAGCAAACGCTTAATTTGCATATAATCTACGCCATAACAGCAAATAATATATATATATATATATATATATATATATATATATATATACATATATATATTGTTTATTTTAAGACAGAAGATCTTAACCTTTTTCGTCTACGATATAAAGTAAGGTGACCAACTGATTTATAATAAAAAGAGGATATGATGAAATATCATTAAAAAAATCATTTTATTAATTGGATTCTGACGAAGCTGGACATTGTTTAGAGGATATGAAGAAAGGCATATTTTTTTTAGAGTAAGAAATAGTTAATAAAAAGAGAACGGTTGGTCACCATATCTGAACTTAATAAAATGATCGATTTGTTCCAATAGAATTACGTTTAGTTTTATCAATTATTCTTATGGTTTCATTCGAAATTCTCGTTAAGACGAATATTTTTAATGTCTACAAAATATATAGTTATATAATATTTATCGCTTGGATTGAAGAATCCGGAGGCAGCTAAGATTGACTCAAAATGGTCTAATTGAAGATTATCATTATTAGATTTTAATGAAATCTTCGTCTGTTGTGACTTTTGTGTGTGTCGTTGTGTTTTAGTTTATGTTTGATGCCCTCATGTTACGTTTCCTTCCTGGAAAAAGGGGTTCAATTGTTTGATGATAACGTTGATGTGACCAAAGCAACGGAAGCAGCTGCATAGCCACTATATCGCATATCAAACGCAGAGACAACTTCCTGTAACTTCTACATACCTTTTACACACACACACACACATCAAAATTTGCATTCAATAATTTTAGTTACAAACTATACTATTTTACAAAAAAAAAAAAAACATTAATCAGCTGAAAAAATGAAAAAAATATAGATTTCAGTTAGTGTTCTATATACTATATATTAAAGATTTTTTACATTCTAAAATATTGGTAATGAAATAAAAATTAGATATATTAGATGTTATGTGTTAAAATGACAGTTGATTACTTCTTATAACAAGTTTAATAATATTTCTGATTATGGAAAAAGTTTAGATGAAGATCAAAAATTAAATTACGCGGTAGTCTATATACACGCACGCATATTGATTATTTAACCAAATATTTTTAATAAATTAATTATTGATTTTATTAATTTTACTTATTTAAAAAAAAAAATAATATATCAGTTAAAAATATTAGTTGTTGAAATCATATAAAAATCAATGAAGTACGTTTTCAATAGTTCATATTTTTATTTATTTATTTTCTTGCAAATAAAGTACATAAAATGAACTAATTTGTCCTTGGATTTTTTATCGTAGATTTGTTGCGTATTAAGACAAAAAGTTTTATATAAATAAGGGAAAAAAATGGAATACTGGAGTATAGTTGTATAACGTAGGATTTAGACCAAAAGTGGAATCAAAGTTTTGCGCGCGCGCGCGCGCGGGAAACCACGAACGTTTCGAATTGCGCAACATAACCTCTAAAATGAAAAAAAGTTTGTGAAATCGACACGAGTATATATCGCAGAATTGCAAGCGCCTCGTTTTACGACGGCGACGCGTTTTATCGCGAGCTCACATTGCGTCGTAAACAAACGTTAATATTCAAGCGGCGAGGGAAATAAAAGTAATAATAATAAAGAAAAAAAAATAAATAAACGAGCGCTCCGTCACGTGTACGCCAAGTGTCAAATATTGTGGTTTCAACGCGGCAATCTTCAGTGACATCTATACGAAAATATGCACACTAATATTTTATTATTTTTTTTGAATATTGAATAAATATAAAAACGCTTATAAAAATATACACTGACATCTATTAATAATAATTTACATTTATAAATATTTTTAAACATCAAAAGATGTCTATTTTTTTTAAAAATTTAATATGGAATTTTATTATTAAAATTTTATTTGTGTAAACTGATTTTCTAATTTGGACTAAAAATATGGTCATTTTTTAAAAATATTTTTAATAATATTTATAATAATTAATTTTCAAATATTTTGTACATTTTGATATAGACATCTATGTACAAAACATTATATTATTTTTAATTATTTTATTTTTGACATATAGATGTCTGCTTAAATAAAGATGAAATTTGTTTTACCTTTCGAATTGAGAGCGCAAGTATGAACAAAGTTCCGTGAAACGTGCCATCAGAGATTTTCAATCGCATTCAACAATAACAATAATGACGATATATTTTTATGACATTTATTTTTGCTAATTAAATTTAATCTCTTAAATATGACGAAATTATATTTATTATTATATGCAAAGTTTTAGATCGAGTTTTATTTACTGGTTGATTATATGAGAAATAAATAGTGCTTATAAAATTCAATAAAAACGTATTGTAATTACCGCATATTTTTCTCCGTAATTTAATACGATATTTTTATTGATTGTAGACATATATATGGTATACGTACTTCTATGATATATACACACTTTTAGAATTAATTTTATCTATCTTAACTGAAGTCACACCCACATATTTGCATATAGTACATTTGTTTGTGACGAATTAATTACACCCAGTCTCTAGGGGTTGTAAAGTGAATATATATATATATATATATATATATATATATATATATATATATATATATATATATATATATGTAGTTAAATTTGAATAACAGACCGCGCCCATTAGTTGAACCGTTCTGAGTTGTCTGCAAGAGGCTTTTGTGCTGCGTTGCAACACCTTGATCAGTGAAGGCTCCGACTTGGACGTTCTCGGTCTATTCTATCGTTACGTGATTCAAACTGTGCCTTTTTTTTTTGCTATTTTTCCAACTATAAATACTATTCATAAAATGATAGACTCTATCAAGTTTCCTAATTCAGTTGTGATAGTGAGTGCCTAATGGTTTTTCCTCATGCAAAACCTTCATTTCAACCATTTTACAAGAAAGAGCTGATCTTTTTTACATATATATATAGAGAGAACGCCCCTTTTTTATTTTAACACACTTCATTGTTTCATATATATATATATATATATATATATATATATATATATATATATATATATATATATGTCGACTATCTGTATTCTTGATATAATTATAACGTGCGTTCTGATGACGAAGGCAACTTTGATTATGACAAGACGGAAAGATATGTCCTCATTTCATAGTAAATTCCGACGCTAACACGGAGAAACGTGGTCTTAATGGTACTAATATGAAGTACAGTAGTTGTACTGGTCTAAAAGAAAAAAAAAAGTAGAAGACATGTTACAAGCTTTACAGTAATCAATAGTCATTTTGTCGGTATCCTCCGTCCATATTGAGGAAACGTTTCGTCAACTTTAATGACTCATTTGTAACGTACAACGAGTTTTTCGACGATATAAATATATATATTATCATATTATTTATCGGAGACGATTTTAATATAGTTTTTTTGATATTTTATAATAATTTTTCAATGTGTGCGCTTTAATATTAAATAACCGTTTAAGAGTTTTTTTTTTATCATTGTTATGTTTTAGTGAACAGTAATATTCGATCATAAACAGTTATTTATTCGATTGTAACAGTAATTTTATTGATGTTGTTTGTCAAAAATTATTTAAAACTGGCAACTTTTCAATTTTTTTGCAATCAAATCAATAATTAATAAGGACAAAATTATATATATATATATATATATATATATATATATATATATATATATATATATATATATATATATATATATATATATATATATATATATATATATTGAATATCCAAATAACACAGTATTTAATAGATAATAAAATTAAATTAATATTATTATAAATTGCAAAATTAAAAAATATATATAATATACGATCAAATATTTAAAATTTTTAGTGGTAATTTTTTTAATGACATATATATTATTTCATGTTGTATATTAATTTCATTTTTAATACTAATTATTAAATTAATTCTTTGAATATAATTATCATTAATTTTATATATATTAATACACACACAATATATATTTGAGGTAAAATGATTTAAGATTTATAGATGTCAATTCATATTGATTTGTCTTTAGATATATTTTCCTTTATTTTATATAAATTATTGTTAAGAATTTCTCATGCGTTCAAATTTGATCATCTCTTTTAAAAATATCATCTTTTATTATTTTAAAGTTATGTTTACAAAGTTTATTTATTGATAACGTTGTGTTTATTTTTTCCTAATAAATAGGTTATTTAACAAAAACGTGAACTAGTTTGAACTGTATTTACATTTTAATTAGTGTCAATAGTGAAATTGTTTTATAACAATATAAAATACAAAATATGGGTTCAAAAATAGAATATGTCGAATCAACGCACATGTATGCCACAAATTATGTGAGAAATTCGAAGGCCATCGGTGTCTTATGGGCAATATTTACCATATGCTATGCAATAATCAGCGTTGTCGCCTTCATAACACCGGAATGGATAGGAGATTTGGATTCTGAATATCCGGGTCGATTTGGCATTTGGCAAGTTTGCAGAGTGGACGATACGGGCGAAGTCTGCATAGGAAGATTGGACGATTTTACAACGCTGCCCGGAATGATCTTTCAAATATCGACAATCTTCGTCGGTATAGCCGTGGTCGTGGCACTTTTTACAATATGCGCTATGTTGCTGTTTTTCTTCTGTCAGACCACCACCGTGTTCCATATATGCGGATGGATGCAGTTACTTTCAGGTAACCGCATTATTATTCAATATTATTTTATATGATTTAATGTTTATTTTTACAATTAAAAAGATCTTGAAAGTTTGTTACCATTATAAACTGTTAAATTTGTATGATCTTTCAAAAAAAAAAAAAAGTATATTAAAAATAATAATAAACCATGCGATTATTTTAGAAAAATTCATAGGATTTATGATTTTTTTTGATATACTAATTTTTAAAACGTTTTTCACTTTATTGTGATCAAAAAGTAAGGTGAAATTGTCATTTGAAACTCCCAGACATTAAAAATGCAGGTAAATTGTATTTTATTTCCTAGGTTGGCAGGACTGTCTATAATATTTACCAAGCGTCTGATTGTCAAAAGGTTTAATTATCTCCGAGTTGCACGTGTTTTCACAATTCTTGGTTCCTTCATCACGATAATGTACCGTGTTATACTGCATTGGTTCATCGCGACTTTTTTGCCAGAAACTTGACTCATATCGTTCCGCAACCACCGTATTCGCCTGATTTGGCTCCGTGCAACTTTTGGCTATTTAGCAAACTCAAAAGGCCGTTTTGACACGATTGAGGAGATAAAAACCAAAATCTTGAAGGCTATACCGGAAAAAGACTATTCCAACTGTTTTGAGACCTGGAAAAGCGTTGTCAAAAGTGCGTTTTATCGGATTTTGAAGGGGGAAGAAATTGATTTGTAAGAAAAAATTAAGGATTTACATTTCATAAACAAATCCATCTTATTTTTTAATCACAATGTTACGTTGATTTCTTCAATTCCGTACTTTCATACTTTTTTGAAGATAGAAATGATTTTGAAAATTTTTTTAATGATTGTTTTTAATGTCTTATTATTGTCAAATATTGTTAGTACAATATATCTAAATTAAATTTCAATATTAATTATTAATATTGAATAAATTATTTTTTTTTATAGAAATTGAATAAAATCATATAGTTTATTCTGATTTTATTTTTTTTAAATGTCAACGATTACCTTTAGAAGTATTATTTTGATTTGTATTAATTAACATGGTTCTTCAAAATTTTTAATATCTGTCTATTCTTAGACATTTTTTAAATATATTAAATTTTTAATACCATTTCATGATAAATTTGTATAAGACATATTTAAGATATAAAATTTGCTTTTTTTTAACTATATTATTTAATCAATCCATTTTTTTATACTAAATATAAATTATTTATTATCGTAGTCTAACATTTTGTCTTCTTGTCTGAATGAAAGAATATTCTTTTTATGTATTATATTGTAATCTATATAAAGTATTCAACTGTCAAAGATGATGCATTTGATATGTTCGTTCATTTCATTGATTTTATCCAATGAAATTTACAAGTTTTTAACACTTTAAATTTCATATGGCCATTCAAAACGTTACAAGTGTACTTTTCGAATGGAATTCGCTTTCATCGTGAATATATTAAATCGTTTTCGTCATACAAATCACCGACCGTGATCTCGACATGTCTACTTAAGAATGCTGTTCCGCATAAAACAAATCCAATTCTTTTTTTTTCTCTAACACACATCTTATTATATGTTTTGATATTTTCACTGATGCAGAAGCGGCCAAGAGTTGAAACTTGATTGTTACAACATCACATACATCATATTTATAACCGATGATTAAATGTGTACAAATTATGTACGTCTGCATTTTTTTTAATATATTTATATATGTGACATTTATATACTTTTTTGTTTTTTATTAATATTGAGTCATTCTGAATAATTTAAGACAATGGATGCACATTAAAAATTTTTCTCATATATTTATTGTATTTAGATTAAGGTTGTTATATTTTATAATTAAAGCGAGGTCCAACTGTATCCGAAATTATAGATTTGAAAGTGTGATAATTGAATGGAATGTGCTGGACTTTAATGTGCAATATATAAAGTAATTATAATTGATATATATATATATATATATATATGTGTGTGTATATATATATTTATATATGTATATGTATGTATATATATATATATATATATATATATATATATATATATATGTATATATATTTATTTTGTGGGTTTTATTCGTCGCCGCGCGTCTATATCGTTCAGTTTCTTTGTTACTCCATCTTCACACCTTCATTTTTCATGGACATATATATCACCGATTGAATAATTAATAAAAACAAAAATAGAACGGCATAAATGTAATGTAATCCACATGAAAATATTTTCAATATATATATATATATATATATATATATATATATATATATACATTTTTATTGCAGTGTTAAAAATTATTTCGAATTTTTTTCTTAATTTACAATTATGTAACCAGTTAATATATTCTAAATACTTATGATAATTGAGTCTTTTGATTTATTATGACCGATGTTGAATTATGAATTGAGTTTTTCTATAAATTTCAACTAAATAATAAATAATTAATTAATATTTGAATTAGTTTATTGTTGTAAAAGGGGAACTTAAATTAATAAGGGTTGTATTATAACACTGATCAAAAAGTAAGGTGAATTTGTTCATAAAATGTAATTTTTTTATTCTTCTAAATCAATTTTATCCCCTTCAAAGTAATCCCCGTCCGATAAAACACACTTTTGCCAACGATTTTTCCAGTCCTTGAAACAGTCGGTATAGGTTTCTTCGATTCGGTTTTTATGTCTTCAATCGTTTCAAAACGGCGTCCCCGTATTGGTCTTTTGAGTTTGCTGAATAGTCAAAAGTCGTACGGATACAAATTAGGCGAATACGGTGGTTGCGGAACGATATGAGTCGAGTTTTTGGCAAAAAAGTCACAAAGAACCAATGCAGTATGACAAGTCCTATCAACCTAATAGCCCAGGAGTTTGAAATGACAATTTCACCTTACTTTTTGATCACTTTGGTAGTACTAAATATATGGAATATCAGTGGCGTAGTAGTTAATTGAAAATTATAGGAAATAAATTTGATTGTTTTTCTTTTATCTTCGTGTCATTATTTATACTTTTGCCACTGGAAAATTTGAGAAGAATTACAAAATTATGACAATTATTATTACTTATAAGGATAACTTTTGTATTTTCATGATATCTACTATGCAATTTCTAGCATTTAATTCAACAGGATTCTTTCTATTTTATTAGATTGATCTGTACGAATATTTTGCAACGTGATGAATGAACTTCCACACCGAGACATCGATATGGTTGCGAAACACACGCATAATCGAATAATTACTTATTTCGTAATTACAAATTAAATTGTAATTGTTTAGATACTTACATGGTAGATAGAGAGAGAGAGAGAAATAGACTTATACGGCGTGACGTGCACGCGAATTGAATTAATTTGCATTACTATATATAAAAGAATATGGACTGGTTAATTTGTGAGGAAAATCATCAGAGTGTTGCGATTGCGTTGCCACTTTCGATTGATTCAAAATAATAATAATAAAAAAACGGGGTGACGCGACGCAAAATGCAGATCTTCTTCAGTTATGAAACGTTCGAAATGTTTTCGTGATGCATCAAAATTTGATCTGATCTATTCAATCATTATTTTTTTTTTTTGACCGATGATTTTCAAAAATATTATCGAATATAAAATATGTAACTAACTATATAATATAATATTTGGGGAGTTGAACTTCATAACGGTTCCGATTGTGTTTAGAAAACTTTACGCAATCAATTTAACCCGTCACGTTTTTCCCAGTAAACGCACAATGGAAACCATTGTGTATTATTGCAAAAGGTCTTTTTTTTATTTTCGACTACCAATCGTTCGTCTCTATTTTGTTGGAAATTTGCCATTTGTTAAGTGCGTAATATTCTTGTTTTAAAAAAAATACAACAACAATAATGACAACAACAAATTGTGTGTTATTTGTTGCATAACATGGTTTTGCCATCTTCGTTAAACCATTTTATATTTAAAATTGATATTTTCAATACAAATATATGTATGAAATAATTAAATTGTTCCATAATAAAAAAAAATATTGATAGAAAATAAAAAAATAAAACGATGGAGAATAACAAGTTGTTTTTCGGCCATTTCGAGTTTCTATCACGTTTTGACATTTATAGTGAACGTTATGCGAAATTCGATGATATAATATAATCTATAATTATTTTAGAAAGGTTCGAAAATGACGCCATCTACACATATTTTATTGAAGTAAAATATAGAAATGAAAGAATAAGAAAGAAAAAAAAAAAGATTCGAAAGCGAATATATATATATCTTGCCAATTAATTAATAGCGGATTTCAGAGCATGCAAATTAATCGATTTTTTTTATTTATTTAATGAAAATGTTGCGTAAATATTTTATTATAAATATATATACAATTTTAAATAATGATAAATAAAGAAAATAACAACGTGACAGATAATTATGCGCAATATGTAAAAACGTGATTAAAAATATATTGCACTTCCTACTTTTGTTTGACAAATATTTCTTTCTTTTCCTAAAGCCGCACGTTTCGTTATTAAGTTGGGTCCACACGAATCTTCGTATATATAATTTATATGATATTTTATAAATTAATTCTAATTTTCTTTTTGATTTTTATAAGCCTGACTTATTTTTTTTTCTTAAATATTTTAATCGATAATTGGATTACAATATTAAATGACATAATATATGGCGATAATGCAGGATTGAATACTCGCGTTTTTAACGGTTCTCAATGCAGGTAAGAGAATTTAATTATTTGACCGTTAATATGTTTCAAAACGTTTAAAATGAATTCGATAAAATTATAAACAATATCAGAAGGTCAATATGAGACATTTAAATCGGTACCGTTCAGTAAAATTACCTTGAATAAAATTTCTTTATATATTTTAAAGTGCAAGTATGAACTTTCGGTTTTTGAACTGGAATTAGATACATTAACTTCGTTTACATTATTTTATTAAAAGTAATTATTTATTATAATAGTTGAAAAACAATTGTATACTATATAATTTTTTTTTTCGTAAAAATTAGGTTCATATCCAAAATGGCTGCAACATCATCAATCAATTACATTTTATAATATTTTTTTAATTATATGTTGTACTCATTTAATTATGAAAAACATGTATATGCCGATATTAACGAACAAAATAATTCTCGCGCATTTTATAATAATAATAAATTGTGTGAGAAAAATAGTTGAATACTTTTGTGAAAATATGCTAATTATTATATTATTAACCTTTTAAGTGGTTTATTAACTTGGAATGTTATATATATATATATATATATATATATATATATATATATATATATATATATATATATATATATATATATAACGGTATTGTTTTATTAGAAGATAAATGTAAAAGTTTTACATTGTATTCTTCTAAGGCAGAGGTAATAAATATGTGGGGCATGCTCCAACAGTAATTATAGATATTCCAGAAATAACGATATCCTTTTATTTTGGAGAAGACGTTCAGCATTTCCGTTCAAACTAAAAATTTGGATGAAAATTTTGTGGCACATTTGAATTTGAAGTCAAAGAAATTGGCGTTAGGGAAAAAAATGTTGAACATCCCTGTTGGAAAGCTAGTAGAAATATTAATTTTTTTCGGTCCCTCAATTGTTTTAAAGTTTTATCAATGTTTAGAAAATATGTATACATCGATCACATATTATAATTAATTATATAAATTATATTTATTTCTTATATTTTAAAAGTTTTCTCGGATTTTTTTATACATATATTTCAATATGCGGTATACAATCTTGTTACTTGAGTTTAATATTTTTTTTTGAAAGAATTTTGTACTTTTGATTTAAACGATACTCTGTCAATGTTATTGTGTATAAATATTCAAAATCGAACCATATTGCATACACAATGCTGACATTTATCGTGGGAAAGTGCGAACTTTTCCCACGGGAAAAGCGACATTTTCCGAATCGAATATGCGTTCAGACGCGGCATACAAACGAAGCGAATATATTAATAAAATAAAACGTACCGAATGTTAAAATAATATAATGCGATCATAAATCGCGAAAAACGGTCGTTTTTCGATTCTTTTTTTTTTCCGTCGAGATGTCATCTCGGACACTTTCTAATATAAAACGGTGGCATTTCGTCGACTCCATTAAACCGGAAAATGGCGGCCATTTCGACGATTTTTATTAGAAAGTCCGCGACTATTATTATATGTAAAATAATAATTTGCGGTTCATTGGATGCACGTTTCGATCTTGTTTTGTTATTACTTTTTTTTTTATTTTGATTTTTAATAAACACAATTTTAATGGATATCGCCGAATCGTGAACCGTAAATATTGGCTTTATGGCCGACGATCGGTGTGTTTAATTTGCGGTTCGCGGACCGTATGACTTTCAATATTATATATTCTAAAATAAGAAATTCTAAATTTTTTTCTAATCTAATCTTCATATATTTTATAGAGGGATTTGTTTATTGTTGCTCTTTAATATGTCTCAATTTGAAATTGTGATATTTTAGGCATCTTTTGATTTTAGTTGTGCCAATAGATTCATTAACTTTACATTCAACCTTCATATTTTTTTTATTTCCGAACTTAAAATAGAAAATATTTGTTCTAATAAAAGTTTTATTATTTTATAAAAAATGTGGATGACTTAATTAATATAATAATATTTATCGGAAAGGAGAGGGGGGTACATGATAATTTAAGATTGCGAGCCGAGCATTTGATATCGCTGATTATTTATACAAACATTAATTTGTTTGTTTAATACGTAGCAGATTTCGTATTCAATTTTTTTTTTTTTTTGATTTTAACACCTGTAACTCGTGATATTATTCGCATCATAGACTTTTGATCGATATTGATAATTCTATTTAAATAGTTATTTACATAGTTATTTGCAATTATTCTTACCAAACATCAACAATATAAATTCAGTTTTATAACATTTTTCTCAACTATTGACAAGATTTTGATTTAGTGGACCTAAAATATTATAAAAATCAATGTTGATTGTTTTGTAATTTTGTTAGTTAAATTTCAATACTTTTTCTATTGGTTGACCATTTAAAATCGACACCATTGTTAAGTGTGTTCGGTGACCGATGAAAAAAAAAATCATTATCAACGTTTAATTTAGAAATGTAGAAGCTGTTTAAAACAATCATATAGCTGGGTTGTTGATTTTGTTGCCTTCTTGCAAAGTTCTGCGTATCAATACTCATTCTTTGGGGACGCACTTTCTCTTCAGCTGATTTATATACTAGTTTGTCCTTTCTGAAGAAGTGATTCTCTTCTACAGCTAGCTCATTCTTCTAGATGACGTTAAACAGACTGACTTTATTCCTGGGATGAAGTTCCAGCTCAATAATATGTCGATTTGTTGGGTGAAAGCACCATTTATGGAGGTATAGTACCTCACAGAAAATGAGATGTTTGCTTAATGTTTTGCTAGAGGAATGTAGCAGCAATATAGGTTAGGTTCTGAGTTTCATTTTCTTTAAAGGAATTACTTACATTAGATCCTTGAACTGAACCATCACAAAATCGCACCTTATAGCTGGAATATATAAAGACTATTACTTTGACAATGCTCATATAGTTTTTACGTTTCTATCGATTCCAAAATGAACTTATTTTTTAGGCATTAGCGAACTGTCTTTATTATCGTTACTATTATTTATTTATTCTTTTTTGTTTGACTTGAGTTAAAAATGCGTACAATAATTATAAAATGCGTTGTAACTGTCACGTTTTTGAAAGCGATGCAATTTTCTCTGAAACGTCGCCGTTTGATTTCACTTATTCGAAACGGTATCAATGTGAAAATTGAAGGGAAATCTGAGCTATTCCTTTCGAGACGATCTCAAGATTCATGATTTCCACTTGCAGTGTCACTCCCTTGCTTTCGAATTTGTTAGATGTTATGTTTTAGAAAAAAAAAATAATCTTCGCTATCTCATCATATTATTTAATATCTATTAAATTCGAGTATAAAATGAATACATAGAATAGTGTTTTGAAATTGTATTTCTTTCTTAGTCATCAGACCAGATTGTGAAATATATTGTTTTAAATCTTTTATGAATTCAAAGTGTAATTCATTTTAATCTATAATGGCAAATATGAGGAAATATTTAAATCATAATGTAATATTATATTATTACATATATACCATATTATAATATATATTTTTTAATATGAATAATTGTATCAAGGTATTGGGTCAGTGTGGCATCTCATCTCGTTTAGCACCTGTCGTCGCCATCATCAAAATGTACTAATAAATTCTAGTGTTCGTGTCGATGCTGAGGCATCTTTAGGACCGATTAAGCCGACCCACGTTTTCGATTTGACACAGAAACTGTTTAGTAATATAAGTTAATTTAGCCGATTCAAAACCGCAACCAGGGTTAGAAAACTAGGGGAACTGTGTCAGCTGCGGCTGCATCGTTCACTTTTCTAAACCAGTTACTTCGCTTTATCGGTTTCAAAAACTGTCTTGTTTAATAAACGACAATTATAATATGTAACAGGATGTGGTGAATATGTGTATCTATTTGATCTAATCTGGATCTGATGATGCATATTAATTTATGATATTATGAAATGTTAGTTATTCATTTTTTTTTATTGCAAAATATTAGTATTATCATAGAATATTTATTCAATATTTAGCAAATTTCAAATTAATATTTCCATAAAGAGTTATCAGAATATTAATTTATTTTTCCATAGTTACATCTTGTTTCTTTTTACTCATTTTTTTTTAGTTTTTAAATGTCATGATCTCCACAATTTTGAAATGAAACTTGAGATTTGATATACTTATATAGAAAACATTGTAAATTAACCATTCAACAAATCCTTTTTTAGATAGATTTCTAAAACGCAATGATGATCAAACTTTTTTTTCAAAATTAAAGGAAATAAATATTTTTTTTGTGGATATCAATCATTTTTTTTTACCGTTTCATTTGCCAAAATGATGCTGGAATATTTTAAAAACAAAATCTCATTAGAAAGTCAACGTGCTCGTCTTCAATTTTAATTGATGCATTTACTTTTTTTTAAGGTTCATGTTGTTCTTTATACTTCCGGGTAATTCTGATAAATGTGAGCCGTAATTATTTTGTAATTATTTTTTTTTTCATCAACAAAATACGCCAAGAAATATGAATAAGCGTTTTATATCGATTTTTATACTAAAAAAAAATTCAATGCTGTAAAATTTTGAAAAAAAATCAGACTTACACGGACTGTTTATTTATTGATTTATTTAAAAGTTCAATTTGTTTAACTTTCATTTATGTTAATTGTTCTAAATTATGTAAATATTATTAAATTATTATTTTTTTCTATAATTTATTATAAAAAAAATAATAGCAACGAAACGTCGAATACTTAACAATCATGAATATTGTAATTTAAAGATCGGCGAAAGTTTATATTTTTCCCATTTAGGGTTTCAAATTTATTGATATCGACAGGTTAAAAGCTGTTTCACGACTAAAATATATATTTAATTTTTATTATAACTTATTTTTTCTTCTATGAAATGTATGAAACTATTGAAAGGAAAACCGTTTTGTGTTTAGAAAGTGTAATATACACGAGTGTATTATAATAAAAGGTTATTGAAGTACTTGAAAACGAGTATTCGTTTGGTTTATTTCAGCGAATAGACGATATCATATTATAAAACTTTCACAAAATCAGTCAGCACATCAGATCAATACTTAATGCACGTTATTGTTCTACGAAATGTACAGATTTTTAGCATTATTACTCTCTTTGAAAATCAGTGAAATTTTCTCATACAAAATTGTTAATATTTATAGTGAATATATCTTTTCTATCTTCTTATTGTTGTGTCTCTCTTTATATGATGATTACTTTATTTTAAATTAGTTCATTTTCATAACTGAATTGATTAATTGATTAAATATTTGTTCTTAGAATGACACATATTATATATGTAAGGTTGTTATTATTAAACTCTAAATTAAAATGTGATATTTTCTTGTAAATTCTACAACATATTATATTGTATTATATATGAATTTTTAGATCACATCATTGATGTATTTAATGTTAATATTTTTAGATCATATCATTGATGTATTGATGTTAATATTTTCAAGACAGTGACAATTTATTAAAATTGATAAAATTTGTGTTTTTTTTTTTGACTTTTTATGATAAAATAAAATCATAACAATAATAATTTTGTTGATTGAATATGATAATTACAATTGTATATTATGAAATATTTTATATTATTATTAATGTCAATGAAAAATATACAATAAAATATTTATTTATTAATTTCAGCTTTATGTCTGGTGATCGGTGTTGTCGTTTATCCCGCCGGCTGGGGTTCCACTGCTGTTCAAGAAACTTGTGGAGTTGAAGCTAGTCAATATAATCTAGGTACATTTTTATATATATTTTCGCATTTAATATTCAAATATTTCCCTTTTGCGCTCATAATAATGAAACATTATGGAGTTTCACGAGAACAATCGACGATGATTGATAAGAATCTGCATTTTGTTTTGCTTCTTCAAAAATAAAAAAATTTCGAAATTCGTCACTTATCATCCATTGTATTATATTATATTTACTTTCGCTTATAATCTCATATTTTTCTATTGTATTCATTGAGAAATGTGTAAATTTGTTAAATTGTTTTTGAGTAACAAATACAACATATTAATTTACTCATATATCATATCTTACTGTGATCAAAAAGTAAGGTGAAATTGTCATTTAAAATTCTCAGGCATTAGAAAGGCAAGTAAATTGTATTTTTTTTCCTAGATTGGTAGGACTGTCTATAATATTTACCAAGCGTCTTTTTGTCAAAAGGTTTAATTACCTCCGAGTTACACGTGTTTTTACAACTCTTGGTTCCTTCATCACGATAATGCACCATGTCATAATGCATTGGTTCTTCGCGACTTTTTTGCCAAAAACTCGACTCATATCGTTTCGCAACCAATGTATTCGCCCTATTTGGCTCCGTGCGACTTTTGGCTACTCAGCAAACTCAAAAGGCCAATGCGTAGACGCCGTTTTGACACGATTGAGGAGATAAAAACCAAATCGATGAAGGTCTTGAAGGCTATACCGGAAAAAGACTTTTCCGACTGTTTCGAGGAATGAAAAAGCGTTGGCAAAAGTGCGTTTTATCAAAATAATAAATAAAGAATTTACTTTTTATAAACAAAATCACTTTACTTTTTAATCACAGTGTTATTATATTAATGGATATTTTTTAGTAATTGTTATAGAGTTTTAAAATTTAATTTAATATATATATATATATATATATATATATATATATATATATATATTTACAGGTCGCTGTGGAATCAGATGGGCTTATCTTCTGGCAGTAATCGCCTGTTTGGATGCAGTGATTTTATCAACTTTAGCATTTATCCTGGCCACGAGGCACGTGAGGCTGCAACCTGACTCCAATTATCCAAGCAGTGCGACACTTTATAAAGGTTTCTTTTGTCAATAGGAAATCGGACCGTTTAATAAATAACATATAATATAATCCGTGATTGGTATAAAAGGGCTGTTTTATAGAACAAATTTTAATTAACAAACCTTACTGTGAAAACATTAATATTATCTTGATTTGTTATATAAAAAATAAAAAAAAATGATTCCACAATTATAAATATATAATAATGCGAATAGTCATTTGAGATTAAAATCTTTTTTTTTCCTAGATTGTGAATGTTGATTATTTATCAATTTGTCAATCTTGTGTTTTGATGTTCATACATTTTTAATTGACTTTCAGTTTTTAACGAATATTATTAGTTCAATATGAAGTAATAAATTCGAACATTTAATTGTTCATTAAGTGCTCAATAATTAAATATATATTTATACGTTATTGAATCAATTGAAAAAAAAATATTTTTAATTGTAAAAAAATATATTACTATGACGCATCTTTTATACTTTTTATATAAAATAATTTTTATAATTGATTTTGGTCCGATTTCTTTTTTTATATATAATTTTTAATACAATTTCATTAATTTAATAAGGCAAACATCGAATATTTCTATTTATCTGTGTATAGTTAAAATAATCCATCCCTTAACATTTTTATATATAAATTTTATATCATATTACTGTTTAAAACATACATTTTTTTTCAATTTAGCTTTTTGTGTCTGTATTTCGTTTATTTATTTATTAATATGTTTGAATTTTATTGGATTTCTTCTACCAGTGTTAATTGTCATATGCACTCGTGTGATGCAAAAATCATGAAGACATGTATTTTTTCATTATTATTTTTTTCACTTTTCAGACTGCGAAGCGCATAATTATAGCGTGTTTCGAAATTAAGATTATTTAGCGTTAAAATGTTCTGATTCCGAAAGCAAATTGCAATTTCAGACGTCAGTAAACCAGAAAAAAAAAAGTGTTATTGCATAATATTATTTTTATCGAGAGCAATTATAAATTATTACAAATTGATTTTGCTTGACAGTTTTACGTTTTTAAATGTATTTATATTGAAGGGATGTTATTCTATTGAATTTAAAATTGTTTGAACTATATAATGATAATTCTAATTTTTTATTTATATTTTTTAAATATGTATTAGAAGAATCTTTATGGTCAGCATGAGCCTTTTTGACCTTTAAAAAACATATTCACTTCAAGTTATTGTTGAGGAAACTAAGTATATAATAATCATCAGATTGGTATTAATATTGAAGTATTGAAGAGAAAAACCAAAGCTGTGGTTGATGGACTGACCAGAAATATTTTAGATTTTAGATTAATTAGAAAATTATGTCCAAATTCTACATCTGAATGTAGAATTATTGATGATTATGAAACTTAAAAACATACTTCTGTCTAAAAACTAATTTTCGTTTTTACTCATATCTAATATAAAAGGCTCTCTCTCTCTCTCTCTATATATATATATATATATATATATATATATATATATATATATATATATATATATATATATATATATATATATATATATATATATATATATATATGATTTTAGTTATTTTATTCATATTAATAATTTTGCAATATAATCATTTAATTTTAGAATCTTTTTATATTATTTTTTTATGCTATAACTTTTTTTTATTCAATAAAAATATTTAAATATATTTTTTTATTTTTATAACAATCTTTTTTTTTAATTTTTTATACACAGATAAATAAGAATATATCTTATCATTTTTTTTTGAATTTTGTCTTTTTTTTTGTATGTTTATTTTCTTTAGAACTATTGTGAATTATTTCTAATACAGTCGAGTCTGATTAATATATCTATTAATGTTTTACTTAAATATAGATAGTATGATACACCAATTAATATGACATTACACTGATTTCACACTTATCAGACTAGACTGTATATTTAATATTTTTTAATATTAAAAATATAATTTATTTATAAAATTAAGATATAGTTTTCTTTTTATAGATTTTAATATTTATTGCGAATTATTTGTTGTAGGCGAAGTCAACAATGCATATGTAACCGATGCAATGTCGATGACCGGTTCTCGCAAGTCGCTATCGCTTCAGCCCGTTTTGCTGATGCAGCCAGCTCCTCTGGATGTGGATACTTATTCGCAATTTTCAAATCGCACAGGACGATCCAAAATGTCCACATACAACCGTGGAGATTATCCGAGCGGAATGCACAATTTTCATCTATAATAAAACATTCATGAAATTGTTATTATTATAAAAAAATATATAATAATTACATATACATATATTATGTTGATCGAAAATAATGTCAACATTTTTATATTCCTAATGATTGTCGTTTCCATTTACAAATTGTAGAAAATAGATTTTACTTAGAAATTTCATGTATATTATGTGAATAGTGACTCGATTCCATTAATTTTATTTTAGTTTTATAATTACTTTTGTTTATATAATAATATTGAAATGTAAATAAATATGCTAACAACAAGAAGCTCGATTATAAAGCATAAATATTTATAATAATGACAGTTCAACGATTAATTTAATGATTTGTTGTTGTAGTGTTGTATTCGATTTTTTTTATTAAACAATTATCATTTGTAGTTTATGATGTGTACAAGTAATTTCAAATGAATATTCAAGAATTAAATACTTCATAAACACATAGCTTTATTTTTTTCTAAAGCTTTTTTAACCAATATTTGATATGAAAATTTATAACTTTTTTTTAAAATATTGAGTTTTCATATATCAACATAATTAGAACGAAAATATTAAAATAAGGATTAAATTAATTTTAAACATAGAAATGTTTCATTTACACTATTTTTTAGAATAAATGAAAAATTTTTCAGACTTAATTTTTTTTATAATATATATACTTTTTAATTTTCACAAATAGACTATGTTTTGATTCTATTATGATGTAATGAGGTTTTCGCAAAGTAATGCAAGTGTTGGAAAAAAATTGAAGATGCAGTTTCAAATATTTAGTAATGTTCGAAGTATTTGATATAAATTTTGCTCAGAATGATCGTAATATTGATTTAAATCGCCTCAGTGCACTTTGATGATGATCTTAATCTTCAGAAAAAGAACAAATCTGTCAGAATCAAGTTAAAATAATAAGGAACACAAAGAGTGTTATTTCCTTTTGCACGTAAAGGACTTTTTTACCCTTTGAAAACATTAATTTTTGTCCTTAAACATTAATTTAGCGTTGAAAAAGATAAAATCATTTGTATTACTTTATGAATACATTCTAAATTAGTTTGAATTGTATTGTTTGTGACTTTGTATTTTAATAATTTGCTGTAATTTTTCTTATTTATTAAAATAAATCAGATGACCTTGTATGTCAGTAATATGTCGTGATCACGAAGAATTTTATGTACTGAACCAATATAATATTATTTGAATGATAAGTAAAATGTGGATGTAATTTTATATTAGAAGAGATAAGTAAATGAACATATTAATATTTTTATGTAAAATCGTACATCGAAATAGTATAGTATATACAATTTATATTTATATGCCATAAATTTATTGTAGTGTAAAAATTAATATATTTTTATGTATTTTTCCATATATGTATGTCTTTGTCAAATTATTTGAGAGAAATAAAAAAATATTTGAAAAAAATTTTTTAATTAAAGTTAAGATTGCATTTTTTCAGCTGTATTTTTTATCTCTTTTAATCATTATTTTCAATTATAATATTATTTAATGTATTAGTGATAAGATTTATAAAATTTTAATATAATATTTATAAATGGAAAACATAAAATAATATTATTTAATATATATGTACTTTTATTATTTTTTTTTTACTTTATTTACATTATTAAGAGAAAAATTATATGTTGAAACTCAATTTTCAAAATATCGTTTTTAAACGAAATTATAATTGCTGAAAAATTTGAAATATAAGAAACATGATAAAAAATATAAAATTTGAGAATAAATTTTGGAAAAAAAACTACATGAGATAAAATACAAACGCAACCGGATAATAAAATAATAATTGGTCAAAATATATTTCTCACTTGACTGTCGAATAAATTATTTGCGTTTAAAAGATTTACCATAAGTGTTTGAAAATGTATGCAAATGGATAGGTTGGCTACCACTGGTTTATATGTTAGTATAAAATTGACGATACAAAACAACATAGATTTTTTAAAATAATAGTTATTTGATAACTGAACGGTCGACTGTATTGATAAGTTATTAATTATTATAGAATTGTTAATTCTCTTAATTAAGAAGAAGATCTAATTTTAAAAATATTAAGTAAATATTTAGTTATTCGAATAGATTTAATATGTATGTTTTTTGTTTCTTTTTAAAATAAGTGAATAAATAATAATGTTTTTTTTTTAAAAAAAACAAAATACTTTATATTTGAAAAATAGTTTTTTTTTAATTTTTTTTTCTGAATGTATAACGCCGATTTTTTCACCATAAATAAAAAAAAACAAATTATGCATTAAAGGGTAAATCAGATATTATTATAGAATTATATCTTGAAATATAGACGACTGGCAACATTAATTTAGTTTGTAACGTTAGATTTTTTTTTTTTTGAAAATGGTAACACTAATTTGACACACATACGATGAGGCGCGCGTGTATTAGTATGTTCGTAATGGTGCTGTTTGCGGGTGTTTCGCTGTCGTAAATAATTAATAAAGGTTTGCCTGGGGTGGCTTTCATCTTGTTTGGGGGCGCAGCCCCGCAGCCCCCGGAACGCGGCGACGCTCCTTTACGTTAAACGCGCCTTTTATAGGTAAAATTGTTTATTAATTCTATATTCGATTATATATAGGTATATAGATATATGTATATACATATATTTCAGTTTGACGTTTTGCCGCCCCCTGTCAAAATTTATTCCCTTTCAGTTTGTATTTTATTAATATTTTATTCAGTATATTTGCACAATTATATCTTTCTAACTATTCGTATTTTTTTTTCTACAATGTACGCGTATTTTTGTGCCTAAATTAATTGTAAATTCAATCGTATTTTTCTATATTTTTTTTAACGAGTTTACTCTAGTTTACGATAGTGATTATGGTTTATATTAGAGTTTATTTTTTAATATTGCACCATTTTGTTTTAATTTCATGTTAGCATTAAAATTATTGATCTTTAGCTGTGTTTGCTAAACTTAAGAATGTTATACAACGATATTTATTTTCTCTGTCGTAATGAATTCGCGAAAATTCGGTTAGTATTTTTTAATATTTGGATTTTTTCCTAGTAGCCTTGGCGAAAAAACTGCAATTGTTCCAATTGAAATTATTTATCCAGTATAAACTCGCGCAGTTTATTGAGCTTATTATATAATTAAAGCGTTGTATGATTTTTGTAGAAACTTATTTTTACTTAGATCGGTTTGAATAAAAATCTATATGGTAGAAGTCCATGTTTTTATCGTTATAAGCTGTTTTAAAGATTCGATAATTTAAATATTGTGCAGGTAAATATTGATAATATTTATATAGTTGTTGAAATAAGAGAAAATGGTAAACATAAAATATTTTTATAATATATGTTGCACTATTTATTATTTAGTTTGGTATATATAATGATAACATTTATTATTTTTCTATATCTATGTTTAGAATTTATAGTAATGTTTGAAAACTTCTTCTTAATATCCTTTAATTAATATAACGTTTATTCATATTTCATGGTCATTTCAGATTTAAATGCTAATGCAATTTTTTGATATTGCAATTTGTGGAATTTTTGCGATGATTGATTTCTCCAACGATTTTTCAATCGAATAGTTTTAACCAAATATACAATATAAATAATTGTTCCATCAATTCATGTTGTTATTGGTTAAAATGCTAACTTTGTGATCGATGAATAGTATACATCAGAATATTTTTAGGCCGCTTATGCAAATATAGGCGAATTAGTGTTTTACATAAATCGTTTTGTATAATTTTCTGCGAAAGTTTTCATATATTATACATATTTAACAGTCACTTTCTATAATTATGAAACGCGCCAATGTGACGTAGTTCAAACTCGTTTCGTTTGCGCCACAAAAATAAGGCCAAATACTGTTAGTTCTCGACTTACGACGTATTCTAGTTTCGATAAAATTCACTTCTAAATTTCAATTAAAAATATAATCAAATCTCATAGTATTGATAATCATGTAATATTGATAATGCTTTATATATATATAATGCGATAATTTATATGAAAGCAATTATCGTTAACCAAAAAGACAACTGAAATGTTATTAATTATATTCCACAAAATATTTTGCAAATATTTATATTAGTGTCATTTTTATTACGAATAAGTTTGTCTAATTTAGTTATTTGGAATTATGTTCGAGTAGCGTTGAAACAATCTACTTTGTAATTATAAAATTATATTTTTTTTTACCGGAGAATACTCATGTGGTGAATTAAAAAAATCAATTTATCATTTATAATCTCTATATGTTGTATATGTATAAATATATTTGTTAAATAATTTTAAAGCAATTTCTTGTCTTTATATTTTATTAAGTTTTATTGTTTATAAATTTTATGTTTCTCTTTTTAATATTAGTTTTATTACGATTTTTATAGAGTTAATTATATTTATCACGTTTAGATTGAATAATGACTTATCAGCAATTTCGTAGTTTATTTTTTAAATTTTTATTGTATTTAAATAGAAATATCGTTTTTTTTTATTTTTGATCAGGACGTTTAATTAAAAAAAAAGATAACTAATATTTAAAATTTTACCCTCATTATTATATTATTATTTATCATGAAAATGTAAATAATAAAACTACATAAAAGGAAAATATAATGTATGTTTATGTATTCCGATAACATATTGAAATTTATAATTTTTATCATCGGTTATTTTGAATAATTATAATGTATTTGCTTCATTTTTTACAATGTTATTTTTATATAATGTATTTTAATTTTACTACTTTTTTTATCATGTCATTTTTATTTATTGTATCGAAAAATATATTTATTTCAATGACATAATGACACTAATTTTTCTTCGTGTTATGAATTGTAGAAAATGTTATATTGTTAAAAACCTTGATGATAATAAAACATATATGCTTTTGCAATTCCTGCCTTATCAAAAACGATATCATTTTGCTATATTACTAATTTGAGTATTGATGTTATTTCCATTATCATTTTCATAATAATCGAATCCTAAAAAACTGGATATAAGCACGCCGAAAGTTAATTTTATATTTTTATATTATAATTAAATATAGTAAAACGTGGAATTACTTGAAAATGATTTAATTATAATTCGTGAACTAAACGTGGCACAAATAAGTTTGAAATTAATGGAAAATTAAACATATAATATTGTATAGTCAAAAAGTTTTGACAAAAATTTAAAAATGTGAGTAATTTTAATTTTTTCTAAAATTAAATTTTAAAGGCATTTATGTGTTTTTTTATTTTACATTTTCTTTATTTGTTGATTTATTTGGAAAAAAAATTTGTTTCTTACTAAGGAATTGACGTGCTTCATTATTTTATTGATGACTCTTTAACCAAGACAATTTGTTACAAGAAAGTGGTTACAATTTCAATTAATGATATTTACATTATAAATTTTAGTTGTATGGATTATTTCTTCTAATTTATGTTCTTTTTACAATAAAAACTAATTATAATTTTTGCGAAAAATACGAATAGAAATTCATCATTTTTATTATTTATATATTTTTGTTTTTATATTAAATTATTTAGATAAATATAATCAAGTGTTTTCATATATTAATTCTTTTTTTTTTTCAGAATAAAGAAGACAGAAATTAGTATAAGATTTTATCTTATAATAGAAGATATACATGAGGTTTTTAGTTGATATTTATGAAGGATAGAATCTCAATTGTTTACAATGGAATTTATTAACTACGTCACAAAATAGTTTCAAGGAGATTATATACAGTATTAATGCCAATGTTAATTTTACATACAATATACAGACAGATAATTTGGTCGAATATTAACCTGCATTGAATTATTAAATGATATTTTATATACTTATATAGATAGAATGAACGAACAAAAACATACAGTCTATTATACATTAACTTGTGCCATAAATGAAGTCTCAAGCCATTTTTAATATAATTAATGTTTAAATATAAACATATAAATGTATATATATATTCACATACTTGAAACAGTGGACTTTTATGAATCTTATCAAAATATTATAATGTTTTAATTTGATCAGAAGAGCTAAAAGTATGTGTTTATTATTGAAATTTCTTTAAATGAAATGCGATTGTTTGTTATTTGAAAATAAATTGAGCGAATTGCATGGGTGCTATTCATTCATGTATTTTTACTTAATAATTGAGCACAAAACATATTATCGGCACGAAATATATGATTTGCTGCCATAGGAACTAATTATCGCCAAAGAAAGAATAAGATTTATATATATATATATATATATATATATATATATATATATATATATATATATATATATTATTGCTGTTGTTGTTTCATGAAATAATTTTAAACTATAAAATTATCTTAATAATAGTAATAATAATTCAAATTACTTCAAGAATTGTTATTTTTTATGATTTAACTGAGAAGATATTTTTATTTATGTAAATAAGGTATGTAGTATATTTATCATATTTTTACTCAATATTATATTTTGCTTATTTTAATCCTTTCTGAATGAATTATTTAAATTATTCAGATCAAGTTTTTAACTACGTTATAGCTACAATATTGTAGAAATGTAGATATTAAAATAACTAATGTTTTTTGTAAAATTTATATATATCTTAAAAAAAATATTTCTTAGTAATATTTTATTTAGTGTTTGATAATATGTGACTACTTATGACTTACTTATTTAATTATAAACAAACATTATTGATAACTGATTCAATATAAAAAAAAATATTCATTCATTAAGTAATGAATACGAGTCGAAATATATTTTATATTTTAAAATGTCTTTATAATAGTTTTTTTTACCAATATTTTAAACCAAAATTAAAGTGTAGCAATTATTAAAACAATAGTTTCATTTAGTTCTATTTAATTTCTACGAGAAGTGCTTATTATTGTATATTTTTTTTCAGCGCCATTTTACAAAGTAATACTGAAGTAAAGTAAAGATATAAAAGCCAATCATGCCTCGTGTAAAATGTTCTGCAATAATACGTCTATCCGTATCAGTTGGACTGATTTGTTTAATTTGGCTTCAGTTACAATTAATAAGTCAAAGGCCTTTTGCGACAGATCCCGGTATGTGTTTCCATATTTCATTTTTAACGTTTATTTTTTAATAAAATTCAGTTTTTGCAATTTGTCTTGAATATGTTTTGATAAGGGAAGCCGGTTTATTTATTTACTCTTGTCTTTGACGTGTCATATACAATATTTATTATTATTTTGATTGGAAAAAAATCTTCAAGAAATTAGAAAAAAAATGGTTATGGTGTTTGATTTTTAAGAATGATTCGTGTTGTATATTTTTTGTTTGTGAATTTGTCAGGTTTTTTCAGTGTTTAATATGTAATCGTTTAAATCACTGCTACTCAAATGTTATTGCGCAGTTTTGTTGAAGTTCTTAATGTGCTCATTGTGATTTATAAATTAAATTTTAAATATGACGTAATTTAATATGAATATTTTATAGTTTTAAAATATTCTATTTCAAAACATTTATATGAGACAAAGTTTAAAATGTGAATTTTCAGTTTATTATTTAATCTATTAGTAGTATATGTGTGATAATTTTAATTAAAATAAAGTTTGAGTGGCAGTAATATATAAAATGTGTAATATTATGTGGAATATATTGTTTTTGCTTTATATATATGTAATAAAATGTGCTTTGCCTCTTTCCTCACATCAAGATGAAACACTCAATTCGAACGATACATCAGCTGCTGTATTAGCCATGGTTCCTTCAGTGTTGCATAAATTTCTTACTGTGAAACCAAAAAATACTACTGCTCAAGGTGAGCAATATGTGTGGTTATCGGGGTTTTTTTTGCACTTTTTTAGTTTTATTTTATTAAATTCGATTTATTGTATTAATTTTATTTTATAGGAATTAATTCGTCTGTTCCTTCCGATGCTGGAGTGTCTACTTCATTAAATATATCAGAAATAAAGAAGAATATTGAAAGATATAATATGCAACAAACTGTTATAAATGAAGATATTTTTGGTCCATTACAGAATAATTCAGTTGTTATTGTTATTCAGGTGGGAATAATTTTTGTTTATTTAATTAGTGATACCGTGCTAAATTTCTCTGCAAAAGTGAGCGTTGTGCGTAGTTTTGACGATTCACTCTTTGTTAATTAATTATCACTAAAATTCTAAAATAAAATGTTAAGTTTTATAGCACTTTATAATAAAAAAAAAAAAATATTTTCACTTATTCTAAAAGAGTTACTAATTATATTGTGAAGATGATAGTTTAGTATAGTAATCGTTAATTGAAATGATTATACTAACAATTAACATGTTTCGTAATGATAATAATTTGAAAAATAATATATTTAAATATTTTATTTTACTTTTATAGGTACATAGGAGAATAACGTATTTAAGACATTTGATCGTATCGTTGGCACAGGCAAAAGATATACATAATACGCTGTTAGTTTTCTCACATGATTATTATGACGAAGATATTAATGATCTAGTACAAAGTATTGACTTTTGTAAAGTAAGTTCATCGTCGATTTTCTAAGATTTACATTAATAATTTTCCATTTAAAAAAAATAATGGTTTCAGGTTATGCAGATATTTTATCCACACTCTTTACAAACACATTTAAAACAATTTCCAGGAGAAGATTCAAATGATTGTCCTAGAAATATTAAGAAAGAAGAGTTAGTTTTGTTTTTTTTAAATAAATAAATAAATTATTTTGTTTTAAATAAAATACTTAAATTATCAAATTTTAGAGCAATTAAAAGAAAATGTATTAACGCCCTTCATCCAGACCTGTATGGTCATTATAGGGAAGCAAAGTTCACTCAAACGAAACATCACTGGTGGTGGAAAGCTAATAGAGTTTTTGACGGTCTCCAAATAACAAAAGATCATACTGGTATATTGAATTTTATGTCTTCAATATTTTAGTAAATTTAATATATATATATATATTGGATTGTGTTTTTATTAGGTTTGGTTTTATTTTTGGAAGAGGATCATTACGTTGCTGAGGATTTTTTACACGTTTTAAGATTAATGGAAGAGGCTGTTAATCGACACTGTCCCAATTGTAATATACTTTGTTTAGGGACTTATTTGAAAACGTACAACTATTACGCAGTTGGTGATAAAGTGCGTATAAATTATATGCTATATTATATATTATGTTTGTGTGTGTGTGTGTTGTGCGATAGAAATGATTGAAAATATATGTTTAAAAATGATTGTAAGTGATTTTTGACTGGTGATTTTTTTGTTTTTGTGATAGAATTCTATTACAAAAATGATCAATGTCAATATTGTTATCATGATATTTTTTATTGATAGATTTTAAATAAAAATGGTAATGAAAATTGGATTCTGATAAAAAGATATTGTTTTAATTATGATTTATGTAGTTCTTCAGTCGATGATTAATATTGTAATATTTACAATTATCTATGAAAAATATTTTAAAAAGGGTTGAGAACTATTATTTCTTGTAATTACTTCACAATCATGATCATGCTTTACTGCGAAAACAAACATTCGATGTCTATTTACCAAAGTTTATCGCTTTTGTCTTTAATCATAACTTTAATATTAATGTGATAATCGATTAAAATCATTACAATTATCACCATGTGTTGCTTGTATTTGTTCATTCTTTCATTTTATCGTTTAGCTTCGTAATAAAAAAAGACTATAATTAATAGCATATGATGGTGTTTATGTTGAAAAATAGCTTATATATATATATATATATATATATATATATATATATATATATATATATGTATTTTTAATTTTATCTGTTTCTTCTGCCAATTTCCGATTAACGAGTCAAATTTGATTTTTCAATCGATTTAATTGGTATTATATAATATTTTTACACGAATTGTGTGTGCTTTTTGCCGCTGCTCATTTCATTATTGGATGGATATTAGAAGAATCAGAAGACAGGCAGATCGCGTGGAGTTTCTTATTCTCAAACTTGGGGCTATCATCTTTTACCACATCTTTATGGATACTATCAAAAGGTCTATTGAAAAAAAGAGTTTTGAAATTTTGGATTATAGTTGAATGACAATGAAAATTATTCAATTCACTATTTTTTTTCTTTTTTTCCAAAAATACATTCATTAAATTGTTTTTCAATCAATTGTTTAAGTGCTGGAAGTAAATATTATATTTGGAATATATTTAAAATAAGGCTGCAAGCTTAGTTTTTTATATATTATTTATTTATAAATTTTCGATAACTAATATATAAGATAGTATATATTTTTAATAAGTCATTGGTTGATGTATTTTTTTTTACTAAAGTAATCAAATTTAATGAGATTTCCAATTTACATTAGGAATGATATTAATGCATAATCGATACATTATATAATTTTTGTAGCTTGATTAAGTTTAATGCAGTTGTAACTTAAGGCACTTATGGTATTCGATTTCTTTTTTTCTTTGGAATATAGAAAATATGTGGATTGAAAGATACTTTTCAGTTTTTGTCCTTTAAATGGTTGGCATGTTGAATTTCTTTGTTTCAAAATTGTTTGGTTGGTTTTGACTGTCATATTATGGTGTACATTGCATATATTATAAATACAATATTTCATTTTATAAATGCAAAATATTTTCGTAATTAGATCTTTTTTAAGAACGCAGCCTGCTTTTTTATATTTTAATGCATGATTTATTTTTTTACATTTTTACTTGTTTTAAATTAAAGATATGATGAACTATTATGAAATTAAATATTTTTCATTATTTGCATGTGCGTATTTAATATTGCTTTCTATGTATTTCTTTAATTCGTTGAATAATATAAAAAATATTAATATTTGTGCATATTTTTTGTTCATGGTATTTGTATATATTGAAATTTTAATATATCACATGTATAATATTGGATTTAATTTAGGTAACATCACCAGAATTATTATTTTTTTCGTCATAAAAATATTTGATGAATATCGTATTGACTTCTTCATTATTATTATTTTTGTCACAGGTTGAAGTGTGCCCATGGCAATCGAGTAGGCATAACATGGGTATGGCCTTTCGTAAAGAAACATGGCGAGGTTTAAGCGCATGTGCTGAAGGTTTCTGTTCCTATGATGATTATAATTGGGATTGGTCCCTTCAGCGTGTCTCGCAAGAATGTTTACCTCAGTCATCTCGTTTAAAAGCATTAGTCGCTAGGGGACCTCGTGTGTTTCATATTGGGGAATGGTATGTTTTTCCTTTGATTAATATTTTATGATTGTATCTTGAGTAAGATTTCATGTTTAAAAATGTATGATGTGTAGTTGGAAAAACTTTTTGTAATATATATAACATTTTGTATATGTATAACAAAAAGTAAGGTGAATTTGTGTATAAAATATAAATTATTTATTTATTCTTCCAAATCAATTTCATCCCCTTCAGAGTAATCCCGATCCGATTTAGTGCATTTTTGCCAACGCTTTTTCCAGTCCTCGAAACAGTCGGAATAGTCTTTTTCCGGTATAACCTTCAAGACCTTCTTCGAATCGGTTTTTATTTCTTTAATCGTGTCAAAATGGCTTTTCTGTATTGGTCTTTTGACTTTTAACTCGGAGGTAATTAATTCTTTTGACAAACAAACGCTTTGCAAATGTTATACAGTTCTATCAACCTAGGAAAAAAATTATAATTTACCTGCCTTTTTAATGCCCGGGAGTTTTAAATGACATTTTCACCTTACTTTTTGATCACAGTATATATATATATATATATATATATATACACACACACATATACATACACACACTCACACTCACACTCACACACACACACACACACACATATATATATATATATATATATATATATATATATATATATATATATATATATATATATATATATATATATCGGTATAGCTGTAGTAAAATAACTTTTTATAGCAAAGTTATTTTATGTTATTTACATATAATTAGTACTAATATACTAATTTTGATGGTCCTGATTTTCAAATAATTATTTTTTTAGGCAATGCTATGATAATATTAGTTAAATAAAAATAATTACTTTCAATAAAAGATAATTTTTATTATAATATATTAATCTTTATTGTTGTGCATATTTAATTTGATAGTTTGTTAATATCAATATTTCCATTATAGCGGAGTTCATCATAAGAAAGCGAATTGCGATAGTAATTCCGTTATAACGAAAGTTCAAAAAGTAGTTAAAGGTGCAAAACAGTATTTCTTCCCTGCTGGCCTTACTTTGCAAGTTGCCGTTGCACCGAAGAAGAACAAATTAAGAAAAGGAAATGGTGGATGGGGAGATATTAGGTATTAATTTTACACACACACACACACACAATGTATCATGAATTATGAAATGCATTTTATAAATAGAAGACAATTATATGTATTCAATACTTTCTATTAAGCTATACACACGTTTTTATACAGTTTTTATTATAATGTTACTAGTGATTTAATTCATAAATATAAAAAATATATACTTATTTTTTTTAAAGGAATCAAAGTTCTGTCTTTTTTCTTATACAACGTTTTTGTGTATTGATATTATTATTTTATAATAAGTACTTTGAACCTCGTTTATGTGCAGATGTATTATTCGTTTATATATATATATATATATATATATATATATATATATATATATATATATATGTATTATTCAATTATTTTTATTTATTTTATTTTTAGAGATCATCAACTTTGCCTTAATATTACCAAAGAAGCTCAAACAGCTAGGGAACGAAGGACTCAAATTCTGATAGAAAATGGATCTTTTTAACACGAAGTGGAGTGGAAGTATTAAAAGAAAGATAACGAATAAAAAAAAATATAATGATATTAAATCTCAGTGGTATTTGTAGTGTTCTGAGTATTACATATTTGTGATATTTTATTTCTAGAAGAATGTGTACACATACTGAAATATGTTTTTTAAATCAAGTGGTGCTTATTAATATATAGTAAGAACGATGCAAATGCTACAACTATAATTGTACCAAGTTACTATTGCGTTGTTTTTATTTTTATCATTATAGGCATTTGAATGTTATTTAAAAAAAAATGTGATATATTTTTGTCCTATTATGCTATGTGTTGTAAGTTCATAGAGTCTGTTTTTTTTTCTCACACGAAACTTATTAATGATTCTAATTCTTTTCGACATACACAAAAAAAATTTGAATGCTTAAATTATACAATGTAAATGGATTTTGTTCAATTGGCATCTTTAGATAATATATTATATTATTCTTCTGTGATTTAGATATTTTTGCCATAAATATAGGCAAAGATTGTTATTTAGTTTTCATTCACATGTTAAATAATAGTAAAACATTTCAAAAAAGTTTAACTGTTATTTTATTTTATTTTTTTTTCTCATAACTATATGTGTCTAAATATAAAGTCCATTTACATTGTATTTAGTTAATAATATATAACGGCAACTTTTACATTTAAAGATTAAATTGAATCAGTATAAATTTACAAAATAATTTGTAAATTTATACTGATATTAATAATAATATTAATATTTATTTACATTCTTCATTTTTATTATTTATGAAAATGCGTAAGAATAAATTTCAGACTCGTTGAACTTATCAAATATTGTATAAATATTTATGTATAATTCTGGAGATATTATTTCTTTTTTTTTTAATAATGATATGCATTCGCTCCTCGATTTTTGACAGTGTATTATTTTGAATATTTTTATTTCTCAAATATTTATTTTATTATAATTTTAATATTCGAAAGAAATGGCCTATAAAAGATTTTTTATCATAATCATTTGAAATATAACTATCATAAAACGAAATTTGTTCATCGATCGAGGATTGCTTTACCTTATTTACGAAATAATAATGTCGCTTATAATTTCTATAAAAAATATTGATTATTCTCATTATAATATTTATACCAAATATTTATATTGATATTAATTTTAATATAAGGAAATCACACATTTTTGTTTTTCTTATAGGACGCGCTTATTTAATAATTTTTATTTTATTGTGTTTTTTTAATATTTTTATTGTATTGTATTGCGCACCATGTATAAGAAATTACATCGTTTGTCCAATTAATAATTAATAACAAATTTAGTTTATTAATTTGTATTTATTTGTTTGAAAGTAATATTTCATATAATCTCAAAAATGTGCAGCTAGTTATATTTAATTGGAAGTTAATATTTAATAAATTTTGGGACTTGTTTAAACAAAAACTATATAATAATATGAAATATATTTATTTTTATGTATATTTGTAATAAAATAGATCAAGTAATATTTAAATGTGAAATTGCAAAAAATATACCACTATATTATGCATTTTCCATTCTTCCTGTTTCAAATTTTTAATAATATTAAAAATAAAAACAATTAAAAATGAATTAACATATTCCATTTATAGTACTGTTTAAGATTTTCACTGATCGACGATAGTATCACTTATTTATTTGTTTTGTTAATAATTTATTAAATCGAATCTGCCTTAAAGTTTTTTAAAATATTAATAATTTTTATTTTATTAATCATCGCATGTCTGCTTTAATTTTTGTACGTAAGAAAATACGAGCACGTCTTTTTTAGCATTTAAAGATAATTATGGCTTAAATGTAATTTTCTTACTATCATTTTTTTTTCATTCATAATGAATAAGGCTCCATTATGAGTGTGGTTATGATTTTTTTTTGATTCGTCATTAATTATATATATTATCAGCATTTCTTTAACCATTCTTACAAATGATTTTTTTTGTGATATTATTGACGTGATATAGATTTGTTTGTCTATTTTTTATAATTTATTTGTTGGCTGAAACCATTAAAACTAATTTACCATACGAATATATGTACCATATATATAATAATATTTTGGTATTTAAGAATACATATTTGAAAGTGTATTTTTTTGATATAATTTTATTATATTATTTTTAAATAAAAACATTATTTTTTTTTATCAAAAGTTGCAAAACTTTAAAATTACGTCAAAACTAAATTGTATAATATGTTATGAGTGGTGGATTGAATCTGTAAAAATTAGAAATATTTGTTTTATATTTATATAATGTAAGACAAATATTATTCTTTATTCCATTTTTTATATGTTAGGCCAACATTATGGCTAATTTGAAAACAAATTACTTATTCGAATTTTATGATGATTTTAGTCAATTTTGATTTTTGTGTTTATATTACCGCTGAAAACTAAAAATATAATTTAAAGGTTTTGTGGCATAAAATGAATGGGTAATAAAGTTGTTTTATTAGAAACCAAAAATAAATAATTATGCCTCTTGGAATTTCTTTATAATTTTATAAAGAACAACATAAGCAATCGGTCATTATTGAAATTTATTATTTTGATTTCAACCAGTTTATTGTTTGACAAAGTTTCCTTTAATGGTAACATATACAAATATATATTTATGTAAATGTATGTAATATGAACGAATATTGTATTATATGTTCAAAGATGAAAATATTATAATATTTGATTGCATTCATAAATTTTATGTTCTTCATTTTTCAATGTATGTTATTTTTTTATGTTTATATTTTGTGCGATGTAATTTTCTACAATATGCCAATTTTTGATATTATTATTCTTATAATATTATATGTATTCTCAATTTACCATGTTAATTAATATTTAGAAGTAGAATTCAAATTAATCTGTTTGTTATTTTTGCACTATATTTTTTTTTCAATCTGCGTTTGTGAATTTCGCTCTATTATTATATACTATATACAATTTTTATGATGAAAATTTAAAAATAATCCCCACCATCCATGTTTCCATTTTTGCTGTTATTATTATTACTGTTATTGTAATTAATTAATTTTCAATTATTTATATCAATATAGTAAAACGTAATCTCAATATCGTTAAATTAATATTTACAACATTATCGATTAATTTACTAGTTAATTGTTTATGATTGATATTGTTTTGCATGATATTTATTTACATTTTTATTTAAATAATTGTTTTTTCTGAATAACAGTTTTTTTTATTTTGTTATTTGGTATACTTTTGATATTGAGATTTTTTTACAATTAAAGAAAACAGTTTTGTAATTTACAGTAATTGTAAATATTTATTATAAACAGATTTTTGTTTATATATATATATATATATATATATACGCATATATATATATATATATATATATATATATATATATATATATATATACACGCATATATATATAAAAAACGATAAATCAGCACACATTTCCATATAACAATCACTTATCATCATTCACATGATGAAGTTTGACAATTTTTTTTATATTATTAATAATTCTAATTATGGTATATGTCATAAAACACGTTTTCATTTTTATACAAAATAAAAATGCGCTTACGTGAATTAAATGTCACAAACACGTTTTTTAAAATGAAAAAAGTTGATTCATCTAATTTATTGTAATAATAGTTCATTTTTTATTTTAATTGTGAATCACGTATTTCTTTTAGTTAAATATATATATATATATATATATATATATATATATATATATTTGGTACACATTTTTAGATCTATCATCATTAATTTTAATTAGGAAAAATTTTTGATCCATAAAATAAGTAGATTTTTTTTAATTTAAAAAATTTGAGAGAAATTTACTTAAAAAAATCAGTTTTGTAACAAAAAGTCCACGTATTTTATCAATGTAATTTTATTTTTTATAATTTATTATTAATGAATATTCAGAGAAATAATTTTTTAAATTTGAATTAATGATTGTGTATATTCTAGTCACAAAAAATATGTAAAATGATTTGAATTAAATCATTAAAAACGATGCTTATCTAGTTGTTATTTATTTTGTGTTTATATTTATAAATGAAAGAAAAAATGATCAGGAGTATTGTTTTACATTTTTGCATTATAAATACTAGCTACCGTTATATTTATTGAACCTTTGAAATTTTATATAAAGTTAATATTACGTATTTTCCTTATGCCTATATTGTCTATTCGCTAGTTTTAGCTAATGGTTACTGATTGATCTTCACAGTAAAATAAAATTTCACGAATATAATATTTTGTTATCTCATGAAGATCTGCTTATTGAAGACGCAATATCATGTCGAAGGGTGGAACCCTACATCAGGGATGAAAACTCAATTTACTATTCTTTCTAGGAAACTTACCGAATTACTTTCAATTTACTTTGTCTATATACTTACTAAATTATTTTTCTATATACTTTCACTTTGTCATTTATTTAATTTCACATATTTTTTGTTCAATATATCCGCCGCGGCAGACCATTGTTGAAAAGTGATTTTTATGAGCAAAATAAGTTTTAAATGTTCCACTCTTGGTGCACGCGGAATATTCACAAGTTACGTGAAATTTTTATAGTTTTCTTATTATCTTTTTTTTAAATATGATTTTAAATTATTAAATTCAGAGGAAGTTGAATAAGTATAATAATTATTTATTTAGATTTGTGTCTGAAATATTATCGGCATATTATTTTTTAAAGTATAAAAAAAATGAATAGTTGAATTCGTTATATTTAGGAAAAACTACAATGTTATTCCTATTTAATTTAAATAAAATCAGAAAATTAAAGAATTATTTTTTTTTGTAGTGGCAATATTGTGGCATTGTTTTTTTTAAGCAGAAACACCGCGTGATTAGCGAGTGACAGTTCATTTGTAGTTTGACGTTTGCGGTGTGAAGTCGTCAAGATGAGTGCGCGAGAATTACGCGCGCTTTTCGAAGAGAAACTGAGCGGGGGCGCAATCCCAGGTGGAGCACACCCCGCCGACATGGCACGTTTGGCCGACGATTCATGGGTCCAAAGGTACATTGAACAATTCGACGGTGATATGAATGCGGCCCTCAACATGCTTATCGAATCGTACTCTTGGAGGGCCTCGTTCGGAGCCAACGATATATCCGAATCCAATATTAATATGGAGTACCTCAGAGACGGATTATTCTATCCGCGCGGTAAAGATAAGGACGGTTGTACTATTTTCATTTTCAAGGTGAAGAAATATGTGAAGGGGCGTAGTTTTGAAGATTTATGCAGATGTCTCGTATATTGGTTCGAGCGTATGGACCGCATCGATAACAATCGTCGGATATCCGTCTTCTTTGATCTCGAAGGCGCCGGTCTTTCTAATCTTGATATGGAGTTCACTCGTTACATCATTGGTCTCTTTAAGCAATATTATCCAGATTTCCTTAATTATATATTTATATATGAGATGGCATGGGTATTGAACGCCGCCTTCAAAGTTATTAAAGCTCTATTGCCCGCCAAGGCTGTTGCCAAAATGAAGTTTGTAACTAAATCTACAATTTCGCAATTTATATCGTTGGATCAAGCGCAGAAATCTTGGGGTGGTAGTGACGATTATACGTTTTCGTTCGTTTCTGCCACTTTTCCTTCGAGCAACGATTCTTTAATAAAGAGAGTCAAATTTGCCGATCCCGATTCACCTATTCAAGATAATGCAATAGAAGGCGGAGATAGTGACGGAGCCGGCGGTTCAATGATGAAACTATCCCCTCGCGACACGATCGTCTTTAAAAATGAAGGTACCGAAATCAACGGTATTTTTACCATTTCTAACATTCATAGTAGTTTTATCGCGTATAAAATTAAAACCACCGCACCTGAAAAAACTAAAGTTTGTCCAAGCGTCGGGGTTCTTGCGCCTAATAAATCGGAAACTATAAAGTTGACTCTTACAGCGGCAGGACACAATCAAATTTCAACCGCTAGGATAAAATTCCTCGCTATTTGTACTCCCGTTAATACGGGCACCATGACAAATAATGAAGTCAGCGATCTATGGAGAGACATGTCAAAATTATCAGTTGAGCAACACAGACTAAAATGTTCCATGCAATCTGTCGAATTTGCGAAAAATGGCTCTGTTGTAGATTCAGCGCTTCAAACTGATACCGAAAAGCAGATCGTTCAATTAAATCAATCAATTTTGGGTTTGAAAACTAGTCAAGAATTGTTGGATTCTCAGATGAAGAGCTTAAAAACGGTACAGTTAGTCAATGTTACTTTGTCGGCGTTGCTGCTCGGTTTGGTTCTTTATTTCTTCAGAAGTTTTGGACAGTCTTCGGAAGAATACGATTTCTGCAATAGAGCCTAGCAGGAGGGATTTTGTGATTTAGAAAATGTGTACCTTCAGCGTGCCATAACTGGACTTGTCGTTTTTGTATTCATTTCTAATATCGCCATAATATATAAATATGCAGTTATATAAATATATTTCAGTATAAAAAAATAGATAATTTTTATTATTAAATTTTACAGTTGAAAAGCCATATTATTTTTTCTTTTATGTTTTTTAAATAAAATGAACAGATTTTTTTTGTTAATTAGATTAAATATTTATGGGAAAAATACTTTATTTAATTATTATCTTTCATATATATAAAGATTATGATGTGATAAACGTATTTTTGTAACATGAAATAGTTTGCACATGTTGATATTTGTCTTATGATAAATTATTTTGTTGCTTAAAAGATTATATAAAACATTATTATTACGTTTGTATGCGATACAATATATTAAAAATGATTGAAAAAATGTATTTCTCTTTTATCATCAGAAATTTGTAAATTCTTAAATATAAATATTGTTTCTTACATTCTTGACTAGTCTATTGGAAGTTTGAGATTATAAATTAAAGTATATATGTTTTTATTAAATTGTTTAATATATGTGTATTTTTTTTTTTGAGTTATAAAAATATGATAGTATGTAGGTAGAACATTGAGTTTTATATTTTATATAATTTCAACTAGTCAATCATTCTAAAATTATATTGTAAAATTTCAATTCTTTCTTCATTATATTATGTTTTTCATAATATTTTAATATTTATAAATTTATGGCCAGTTTAGCTAATTGAGAAGTGGATTGGAAACCGAAGATTATTTGATATTTATAAAACATATTTACATGTATGCGTTTAAAATTATTTTAATTATTGTTACAATTCGAAACTATCCATGTTAATTACACACACACACACACACACACACACACACACATATATATATATATATATATATATATATATATATATATATACAATTATAAAAATTAATATATGTTCACTCTTGATGTGTTATAAAGAATATTTTAATATAAAAAAAAATGTTTTTGTTTCAAAATATATTTTGTGCATTTTTTCAATTATAACTTCAAATTTTTATAGTTAATTTAGCAAAATCACTGTAATAGAAATCGCCAACACGGCGATGATAAATTTACTTTGTTATATTTATTTCGATTCATTCAACGTACAAGGAAAATATATAAAGATATTCCTCATATTGTTTTTTTACGTTCTTCTGACATGTTAAAAATATTTTTATTTTTATTACAATATATTATATTATATAAATCTATAGTTTTGATTTGTATTATTATTATTTAAAATATTGGTAAAATTGTTATTGTAATAATGTTTTGAAGTACATTTTTTTACAGCGTTGCGATGTGAAATTGAACTTTTAACAAGCACACATTCGCATTATCTTTTATTACTATTTATGTTTATCATGCATTATATGTAAATGATCAAACAATTTCGATGATAAAAAAAAAATAAAATAAAAAATGTTTAGCTCATTTTCAAATGTTTACCGATGATAACGTGTGCAAAACGTTATTTTTAAAATATATTGTTGTTAGAGAAAAATTATTTTGGATAAGAAATATCAGACTGAAATATTTTTAATCGCATACGCCGAAGGAAAAAATAACTCATAATCAGTCTTATTTTTGGAAAAAAGAGTGTTGTTTCAACTATTTTTCATGTATTTCTACACGCGTTTAGATGCCTTCAAGTCTTAAATCATGTTCACTTTAAATATTTATATCCAGATATTTGTTTTAACGTTTATATATTTAGTGGTTGTACAAAATTGTATCGCTTGTAATGTTAACATTTTCGCTGCCAGTGTATCCTAGTATTATCACTGCAATTTATGTTAGCCAAATATATATTTAAGAATATATTTTCCACACAATTAGTAATATAAGGTTGACTTTTATGTCTATAGTTGAAGCTGGCAGCGATAAGGTTAATCTACGATAATTATAATAGCTAAAAAGAATTCATATGGATATTTGGAGATTTTTTCGTTTTTATATGATAAATTGTAGAGCTTTGTCTACAGTAACTGTAATTCTTGGCACTAAATGTATTTAGTGTAGACGAGGCTTAATGTTCAAAATATGATGCGCATATATATATATATATATATATATATATATATATATATATTGCATTATTTCAATTTTTAATGTGATATAGTATTAAGATTGAATGCTTTATATATAATGAAAGGATATAGTGAATAAATTATATGAATCCCAAGTAGACCTCGACCTTTTATCTTCAGGATGTTTATTTGTACTTCGATCAATAATTATATTTTATATTATTGTTATGTGTTAATTATAATATAATTGACAACAATTATTTTTTATATTGTTAGTTTTGTAAGTTAGAATTGGAAATTAATGACAAAATACTTTTTCAATACCACCGATTGCATTTATATTATTTTTTCCTTATAGTTTGCAAAATCAACGAATACAAATAACGAGGTCAAAGTCTACTCTAGGCTTTTAGAATCTATTCACAATATTCTTTTATTATATAAAGTATTAAATAGTGAATGAAGTAGTTATACCAAATTATCATATTATTCTTAATTATTGTGCGCTCATTCATTTAGTTTCATTAGAAAATGATCGCGGTGAAAGTTTTTCAATTTTCCATTTATTGTCGATCGTTGATATGACTTCCATGTGCGCTTCATATTGTGCATTTATTTATATATATTTTTATTTTGCTGAAAATAAATTAATTTCAAAGTACACATATTTTTTTAATTATTTCGCATATCGTTTCCAAAAAAAAAAAAAAAAATACGATAAACATTAGTATGATGTTATCAGTGATATCGATTATTTTTTGTCATTAGCTACTTTATATAATTAGTTCGAATATGTAATTATTCTATTCGTTAATTTTATTTTGTTGTATTTATTTTAATAGTTAATTTTGCATGTTATATTTATGATCCAATAAATTTTAATACGATAAATATATTAATTAAAAAAAAAAGTGCATTATGAATGAAAACATCATAATAATACTTAAAAAAAATACGGAAAATTTTCGATTATGCTTTAAAAATAATGAAGAATTTTTCAGTATTAAAAACTATAAGAAAAACTTTATAAATGAACAATTTTATAAAATAAATAAAAAAATGTTTATTGGATATATTTTTTTTATTTTACAACATTGATTTTTGCGTTTGCAAATGTTTAATACATAAATTTTTAAATGGAGATTCGTGTTCAGATATAATAATAAGAAGATCATTTATTACAGAATTCAATTCAGATTTTGATCTCGGTATCGTTTGAATGTAAGTATATAACAATTTCCCAAATATTGAGTCATTGATGAATTTTTTCGCATTAACTTTGATGAAATTTAAAATATATTTGGCGAGTAAAACGTTAATACCGTAAGAAGGTTTGATAAGTAATATAATTATAGGTAGAATCCATTTATATACTAGAGTATTATTATATGATTTCATAAAACTATCCAATATTAGCAATTTCTGATTTGTATTTATGTTTCCAATTATTGTTTGAAGTAATGTAATTGGATTTGGACTGTACATCAAGGGTATTATTACATTTTTTGTCATATTAACAGCATGTTTGTTGAACATATTTATCAAAAAATTACTAGTATTTCGTGAAGGTGTTTTTGTTTGCAAATAAGGAAGCAGAAATAATTGAAACAATTTTTGTAGTTGATTACTATTTATCATATCCTTGTTTTTTACGAAGAAAACACATATTTTTTCAAAAGTTTTAGCGCTGATACGGTGAATAAAATTTTGATGTTCTATGACTGATAATAATTTGTCAATATGACCTGTATTTAGGTCTTCGTTATTCAAATTTTCTGCAATATCTATAGCAGATTCTAGCGAAATGATACTTTTATCTGAAGTTATTTTGATATCATTTGTACAAAGTTTCTTTTGAAGCGGTTCATTGTGGAAATTGTTTTCTTTTCTAATGGTTTCACGTTCGTTTGAGGTCATCTTCGTTTCATTGATCAGATTTTCCGGGGTAGTTTCTCGTTTCCTTTTCAAATTCTTTAATGGAAATATTTTGTGCCACGCGTTGGAGTCTGTTTCTATATTTTTTTGATCTAGATTTTGAACTATGTCTAAAAAATTCTCTAACGATGATAGAGAATTCACGTGATATTTCCAAGTTTCAGTCATTAACGTTCAAAATCTGAAAATTAAATGTTTAATATATAATTCATAAATATGCCAAAATAAATTAATAAGCGAATATACAATGGAAATTAGAAATTATATATATATATATATATATATATATATATATATATATATATATATATATGTTTGTTTAACCCTAGATTCATAAACTATAAAAATAGTTACATTGTTCATAAACATACGCCTCTCAGACACTTTACCTTTAAGGTCATCTAATTTAAATATTATGGAAGATATTAATAAAAATCTACAAACATTGGTTAGAAACAACTCTTATTAACAATTTAAACATGAAAAAAATAAATAAATAAAAAAAAATCAATCTGAGCATTTTGATGTTCCATACACGTGTGACGTTTTTAAGAGGTGCAGATAAATTCGGTCACATGTTTTTTGTTAATAACGGGCGGAAGTTACATAATTTCCTGGTTCGATTTTCAGGGTTGGCTGGTACATCGGGGAGAGTATCGTTTAAAATGGCATTGATGTTCTGTTTTAAGCAGCGCGACTCAAAGTCGGTGTTTCATCTATCATCTTATCTGACACTTGATATTGCTTGTCTTGTCAGTGGTTTATTTTTAATATTATTACGGCTATTATTGAAGATGTGGGTAACAAAAAAATCGACTACGGACATAATTAACATACCGTAAAAGTAGCAAAGTGACCAACATCAGATTTTATAAATGAATTGTTCATAGTCATATTACTATTATTGCCTAGAATAGTTTTAGTAAGTTTCTTCACAAAGAAAGATGCCAGAAGTTCACAATTTGTATTTGTTTGTATCTTTTCCCATATGTGGTATTGCATTTAACGTGCAGTCTGTCTTAGAGTCACAGAGAATTACAGTTTTTATATCATATTTGTCAGATTTTGCTCTATGCGCTGTAAAAGTTTCTTTTTTTTAGTTGAGGGTGTTCCAGAGACGTATGTTTACGAGTCTAGGATTAAAATAAGTTTATCAGTTTGTTCTTTCTAATAAATGATATAAAATATTAATAATTTTACAAATTAAAATTGATAGATATTTATATAAATATTACTGTGGAATGTTCGAGGAGATGCCTTTCCATTATAGGAGTGGTATATGGCGTTAAAGTAGAAGACCCGTTATGTCACAACAACATATCTAACGTCCATGTCCCCGAAAAGAGGAAAGCTTCTTTTCGCTTCCCACATTACAATATGGAATTTAATTCTAAACAAATGTATTAATGTTGAAAAATATTATTCTATTATTTCATCGTGAAAATATAAAATTTCATTTTTAATATTTAATAATATTTATTAATAATATTAAATATTTTTATTTATTATTTTTATGATATATCATATTTAAAAAAAATAATTATTCTTGAAAATATTTTTTTTAGATGTTAAAATTACTTATATTGTAAATATTGATAATAATAAGCAAAATTCAATCTTTAATATTGCACGTCAAATGTTGGCAGCACTGTTAGCTAGATTTTAAACGTGTGGAAATGTCAAGTCGGGCTGCTCTTCTGTTTGTATTTATTTTAAAATAATATTCCGAAAATTTTAACGACTTTCAAATAAAACATCGCATTAAATTAAAACAAATAACGTTTTTTTTATTTTCGAGTTTTATTTAACTTTCATAATTATAAATATTTACATCAATAATAATAGTAATAATATTTTTTCATTTTCTTGCAGGAAATTTATACTTTACTCAGTTTTTGTTTTCAATTTTGATAATCAAGTTTTATCAAAATTTTTAATTATTTACGATTTTGCAGATAAAATTAAAATGTCTAACTTGACGACTTGATGTTAATTGATTTGAAATATTATCAGATTTCTACATCAATTTTAATCATTTAATAGACAAATGAAGTAGATAATGTAAACTGAGATTATTACGAATAGCTGTTAATTATCTTCTACTGAAGCGAATCTAGATAATGGTAATTTGTTTATATTGTTATATTGAAAATTTGTTTATCTTGTGTAAATAAGATATTTAGCTTAATATTAAATATCAAGTTTTAATTAAATAAAATATAAATGATCATATATATATATATATATATATATATATATATATATATATATATATATATATATATATATATATATATATATATATATATATATATAATTGGAGATGTACATATTGTATGATTATGTTTTAGATTGTTGACGTAATTTTGTATTATTTATGTTAAACCATTTTATCTATAAAGCATAAATATATAATATGAAGTATAACTTAATTTTATTATGTTAAGCAATAGATTTGCACATATAAAAATGTATTAGCTATAAAAAGATTATGCAATTGATTGTAGTTTTTTTTTAATACCATTATATGATTTTTTCATTGGTAAAATATGAAAATTTATATGGAAAGATAAACTGATTATATAAATTTTTCATTAATATATTGTATATAGATATATTAAATTGGGAAAAAAATTATATTATATTATTATTTGAAATTATTAAAAGAAATTTATATTAGAGAACTGCTAATGCAAAATATTAAAGAACAATTAACAACTTTTCAAACTTAAAAACTAATTGAGAGAAATAAAATGTTTAATAGTTATTAGGACAATGTTTTTTTACAATTAATATTATTTCTAGATAAGAATTATTTATTCATCAATCTTGATCTTTTTGTGTTTAATATTTTTGTTAATAAATGACGAAAAATCTGCTACGAAAATCTATAATGAAAAGTTTGTTTATTTATAATGCTTAAAATTTTGATTTTTTTTAAATATTGCTAAATTTTACCTAAAAGAACTTTTATTGTTAAAGAATGAAGTGATCGAAAACTTGATTACAAAATTAGTTATTATTTGTTAAACAAAAATATATTATAATGTGAATCATTCATGATATTATTAAAATTTGTCATTTCTACGGTCAGTTTAAAATATATCAAAAAAATATAGTAATTTGGAAAATTACATATTCTATAATGAAATTAAAGAAGTTGAAGTTTTCAATATTTCACCTAATAATATATATTTATTATACAAAAGAAAACTATGTTTATGTAAATTTGCATAAAATATCTATATATGTATGAGAATTAGTTGTAATTCATTATTTAAAGTACAAACAGGTTAAAGATTAAAATTACAATGTTCAATTTTATTTAGGTTCTTCATATTTTTAATATATAATTTATAAATTTTATTATCTTTCATCTGATATATTAAAATATAATATTTTTACACGGTTAAATACAATCGAATTGTTGAAATTCGTCAACGATAAGTAAATATCGAATACATTGTTCTGTGTTTCGATTATATTATAATATTGAACAAAACATAAAATATACATATATGAGTATTCGTTTGACGTCGATTATTAGCGCAGTTGTTGTAAGAATAATGTTTGCATAAAAAGGAAAGATAAATACAATTTAACCAAATGTTTGTGAATAGATTGTGTTTGACACAAAACAAGTTTAATATCTGCTAAACATGTTTTGATATATTTTTTAAGATCGATCATGAAAGTATGTGATATTTTGAATTCATTGATGTTATTGCAATAAATAGAATAGAACTTCTGTGCTGATATAATAATTCTGAAAAAAAAGTAGAACACGATGAATAAATAAAATTGAAAAGTAATATTAATCTAAATAATGTGAACGTTTATATATATATATATATATATATATATATATATATATATATATATATATATATATATATATATCTATATATATATATATATATATGGTATATATATAAATGTTCATAAGATAGGATTTTTTCCATAGAAATTGACCAGTCTTTTATAGATATTTTTTATAGATATTTTTTTTGATATAAAATATGTTGAATTTGTTACATTGTAAATTTTATCATTATCTTTGATACAAAAAAATCAATGTTTATATAATTTCTTTCAGATTTTTGGATCATAAAAAGAAAAACAGTGAAACTTTTATAATGTATGTAAATAAATCGAATTCTACATATTAAATTATATATATAGAACAATATTTTTGGATATAAAAAGTGACGCGGTTTTTTTAAAATTTTTATTTTTCACTAGATTTATCTCTGATTGATTTTGATAATATTATTAATTAAAAAAAATCATAAGTATTCGTTATTGATAGATAAATAACAATAATAATTAAACAGCTGGCATAGTTATTATGTTAAAAAGTTGTTCTTCATCAGGAATTTTAGGATTAACAATATAAGAAATATGACGAAATATTAATTTGATTTCATTGAACACGAAACACACCCTTTATCAATTAGTCATTATCGACTTATAAATTAATTTGAATTTTTTGATATTTTCAGTTTTTTTTTGTTATGAAATAACCAACCTTGTTATATACAAACGCAATTTACAAATTGCTAGAACGGCAAAGAAGATGATTAAGAAGTTTTTAATTGTTAATTACTATTTTTTTTCGAATGCACATTTGTGATAATTAATGTATGATTATGAATAAGTAGTGTAAACAGTTTAATGACTTTTTTTTTAATATGCATACAAAAATATTGTAGTGACAATGGCGCATGTTTTACTGTTAAATATTTATAAACTAACTGTGTGTAATGGCAATACAACTTAAACTTTTTATTTTTTTTATCTTTTAATTATTTATTTTTATTTAATTGTGTTTTTTTTCCTTTAATAAAATGGTGTATCGAGGCGAATGCACTTTGTTTTATATTCTGCGAGAGGTCATCGTAATTAGAAGTAATGTTGAAGATGTGAAATGTAACGATTTTTCCAGTGAAATTGGATTTATAATTATAAATAAGTAGAATAACAACCCTCTCAAGTTTCGCTCTCTTTTTTAAAGTTTTGGTTTTAAACATAATGTTTTAAAGGAATATATATATAATATAAAAGGATAATTATTTACAGTATATAATAATCATTATAAATCCATCACGCTTAATGTTTTAAAGTTGACAAATATTCTAGAATTACTAAATTACTATTAAGACTTTAGCTGAAGGAGTAGTTAATGTTTTTTTTTTAATTGATACTAAAGTATCACTGATCTAATATTTTATGCATACTTATTGCGCAGGTTTCTCAAAAATCGTGCTGATTATAATTTTTTTTAATTATTCAAACACAATACTTGCAATTTGTTAATTAAATATACGGAGTTTATTGTTAAGAATTCACAAAGAAGATGAAAATTATGCAAAAATTTCACAATGCTGTGTTCACAGATGTGCAAGTTTCTGATAATCACATGTGAATAATTGTAATTGTTAATTAAGCAAAGTCTAATGATGTTCATGTGCACACTATGAAAATAATATTTATTTAAAATTTCAGAATGTGTAAACAGGCACGGCGTTATTATTTTTTTTTATTTGAATTTTTCATTTCATACTTTCTGGCACAATGTCTGAAAAACACTTATTGTTATGTTAAAAAGCATGATACAGTTTGATAGATATGTGTGTGTGTGTGATGCTCATTTTAATATTCAACGAGTCAAATAATATTTTATTTAATAAAATATCTTATTCAATATTTTAAATATCTACATTAGTTTAAAAAATATTTCTGGCAATATTGTTACATTCATCTATGTTTTGGGCAATGTTTTATAAAAAATAAAAAGGACAAACTATGATGTTTGTTTTTGATATTATTACGATGCATAAATTATATTTGGTGATTTGTCTATTTTTTTAATTTTTATAATTATTAATTAATGGAGATATTAATTAGTAATTGTTTGTATAAGGTTTTTGATTTAAGTTGATTTAAGGTAGATGCGAGGTTATAAAGAACAGAAATTATTAATAATTAATATAAAATGAATAATATGATTAAGAGACAGTTTTTAAATGATTTTTTTATGAAATAAATTTCACGAGATTAAAAAAAACGACTGTCTAGGTAATATGCCAATTTTATATTCAAAATTGAAAGTTAAATTTATATAAGTATGTGTTAATAATGTTTTAATTTAAAAGAAAATTATTTTAAATGATATACATGAATGAATTAAACAAGTTTTTCTTTTTGTTTGTAAAATATTTGTTGTTATTATTTTTGTATTGTTAGATATTTTTCAATTTTGAATACATTACATTAAGAAATCTTCAACTTGTATTCTTTATGTAATATTGTATCTTATTAATTTTCAAAATAATCCTTAATGAAATCAAATGATATGACGACGTCTTTCAGTAAAGATTAACTGAAAGATAAATAGATTTAGAATAGAAGCAATTGCTCTTAAAAATGAAAAAAAGGGTTTTTGATTTATAAAGTTTACAAAAACACATTTTTTATTTTAAATATTGTATAAAAGTAGTGATTAATGTTAATGATAGATTTTTAGTTTCTTTTTTAAATAAATAAATATGAAAAAAATGTGGAAGAGAAGGTCGCATTTTTGTTGAAAATTTATTCACTGAATATAAAATTCCTGATACAATATTTAATTTTTCATATAATATTTATATATAAATAAATGTTGGGAAAAAGACGTACGCATGCAATATTTACTTACGTGTGAAAAATATATTGGATACGTCTATTGAATGCTCATCATTTAGTCAATTAATAAAATATATTGTTTTAAAACTTTTCATGTTCGACATGTTTATTGAAACATTTTCACATATTTTGACGTTATATTAAACATCTGAACAAATAAATTATAAAGTAAACTTATATGATGTTCATGCTTTTTATTTTTTTTACATGTTTTCATCTCCTTTTTGTGAAGTGCGTAAAAAAAACAATATGTTTACATGTGATGTCAGATTATTAAATGTAACTAAAAAAATTTTGTGATCATAGAATTTAATATAAAACATAAAATAGTAGAACAATGTTCAATTAAATGAGTATTCTTATACTTAATGTAAAATTGATTATATATATATATATATATATATATATATATATATAGAATTAAAATTATAACATATAAATTCAATAGGTTACATAATATTTATTTTTAAATAAATTTTATAAACATGCAATATTTCAGTTTGTTTCATTCAATATAATTAGCTTCCCACTTGATAAACTATTTCAAACACAGGAATAATTTTTAAATCTCTCATCATATAAAGTCGTCTCTAGTTTCTTTTAACTATTTCAAACTTTCTTTTTTTCTTTTCGAATTTCTTATTTATATGACACAGCAATAGGAATAAGCCGAACTCCTGTCTGTTTGTTATAAATTCCATCAATAAAACTTTATAAAACACTGTTGCAACAAATAAAAATTATTTTTTTTTGAGGAAGAGAAAATTAAAAACTGTTCCAAAGAGTTAAAGATGAATTTTTATGATAAAGGAATACAAAATTTGATCTTTAGGTTTAAAAAGTATATTGAATGATCCAGTAATTAAGATAAAAATAATGCATATATAAGTATTATACCCACGTTATTAAAAAAGATCTTTCATTCTGATTTTTTAAAAAAAAAGATTTCATGTTTTGGATACTCTTTGTTTTTTTTATGAAACTGAGGTGACGCTTTGTTTCTTTCGTCTTGTTATAAAATGGCGTCGTTCGCCGAGTCACAAAATGGCCGCCTGGAAACTTTTGAAAGTTCATGAAGGCTTTGTACGGCTCGTAAAACATTCCGTTGTGTACATTAGCATTTTTTTAATGTGCGAATAATATAAACACATGGAAAATGGCCATCAATCAATCGAATGCAAACATCTTTTGTATAACGCGTGTGTGCACAGAAGCTTGCGACCCGCTAATGCGAAAATTCTAAACGCCTATAAATATTGAAGGTTTGATGATTGTCGCCAGTCTTATTCCAACCTTGGTCTGTGATTCCAAGGAAGGAAAAAAAATTACCTTTTCCAATAAGACTAAACGCTCAACTTGACTAAGGGGCACCGAAACGAAAATGAGAATCCTCAGCTTTTTCTTCCTGATCGCGTTCGTCGTAAGTGACTTTTATTATTATCGCACTAACCGAGAACCTATAAATATAAAAAAACGGACTCTTTTCTTTTGTCAATATGTATTTTTTGATCTTTCACATATTTGTACTGTATTTTATTTCAGATTTTTTTTTCAATCTGAAAAGATTGTTTTTTCATTACATGATTATAATATTTTTTCAATATTGAAATTTTATGATATTATAAATATCTTTCTACAGAAGTAATACAAAAAATCGAAACAAAATTTTAATTTCAAGTTTTTTTTTCAAAATATATTAAATATTCATTAATTTTATTTTTGTTATAAAAAGCAAATAAGTGCAATATATCACAATTATATTCTATTATAAAAGTCATCGGCTGTGAATATTTTCAATATTCAATAAATCAGATATATTATATATAATATTTGTAATTTTGTCCATACATAATTTGGATACACGTCCGTCTATAATATTAAGGTTCTTAATGATTTTCTACTTATTAAACTATGATAAAAAAAAATGCTCATATACTAATACCAATGCTAAAAGCAAGGAGATAACGCCTTATTTATTTTTCCTAATGATATATAGCATGCAAAAACGAGCGCATTAACGTGTTAACAAAATTTATTTTGAACATGTCCATTAGAATTTCATTAAACATTATTAAAAAAATATATCACACAACTAACTAACGTATTATAAAAATGAGACATTATTATTTTATATAATTGATTAATGGAAAAATTGATTAACATTGAATTTAAAAGCGATAAAAAAAATTAACACTTAAATTGCAAATATTTATAAAGTAATATAGTTTTTAAGTATTTTTTTTATATATTAAAAATTATAATTCAGCAGTTGTGTGACGTTTAAACGAATATATAGAATAACACACTTTGTCAACTTAATAAATTGTCATTCTTTTGCATTTCAATAATAAATTTTACTATTGAATATTTAATATAAATTGTAATTTATAATAATCATCGATTACGTAGGGTTTTATTCTTCATGTGCAAACACACGATGGACCAATTGTTCAAAGCCAAGTTTTTCCATTTGGTCGTTAGAATGTTTGAACAGTTGTTTCGTTTGTAATAAAATATCGACATTTGTCGATGCTATTTGTCGTATTTTGATGCGTTTATGTGTTTTTTTTAATTCTGTTTATTCGATAAAAAAAAATGCCCTCCCAACGGAAAGGCTCGTACGGTCCTTGCTTTTGTGCAGGTTAAGATTTTTTTATGCTTTCGTCGATGCTTTCTTTTTCTTCGTTTTCATCGGTTTCCGTATTTATTTTTTTAGTTTTAATTTGGCTTGCTTATAAACGAGAATGAAAATTCTCATATTGCAACATACTTTTTTTTTTGCTAGAATATGAAATATTATATTAAAATTTCGTATGTACATATAGTTGATTAGTAACGTGAAAATGTAATGTTACATTCATTACGTATTTGTTGATTTTAAGGCGATCGTACGAGCCAACCCGTTGGCGTGTGGTGGCGGATGTGGTGGAAAGGGCCATCCGGGCGGGCATACATGTGCTGCAGCACACGCAGGACATGGTGGAGCAGTCGCTACTGCATGCGCAGGTCATCATTCGGGTCAACATCCAGCACCACATCCAGGGCCACACCCGTGTCCAAAATGTGGTGGACATAAATGTGGAGGTCCTAAAGGACCATGCAATCATAGCGGCCCTAAAAAGTGCGAACATCCACATCCATTAGGTAAACCTGGAAAACCCGGAAAACCTTGTAATCATGGAAAGCCCGGAAAGCCCGGTAAACCCGGAAAACCTGGAAAGCCCGGAAAGCCCGGAAAACCAGGAAAGCCAGGAAAGCCAGGAAAAAATATAAATGAAAAGATATCAAAAAGTATTAGCATTTCATATTCCGTGTCTGTATCAGAATCTATTTCGAAATCATTTTCAGAATCAATTTCAATCTCTGTTGAAAGCCACAAAAAAATAACATCACATAAAAATCTTGACATCAGTATAGATGATAGTGATGAAACTGGTTTAGGTCGTTGGAAACCAAAACATTTGAGACATATTAAAGATTCTAGAGGAGCATATTGGAAGAGACGTTTCTTGAGATTATTATATCTTTTAAATGAAGACAGTGATTCCAGTTCCAGCAGCGATTCCAGTCTTTCAGGAGAATGGGTTCCAGGTTATAGAAGATGTCGTCATGGTTTTTATGGATGGCAACATAGATGCCGTTGCCATAAAAAAATAGATTCTAGCTCAAGTTCTAGTTCTAGTTCGAGTTCCAGTTCAAGTTCTAGTTCAAGCTCAGAATCAGAAAGTATTTCAGGTGAAAGACCTGGAAAGAAACATCCAGGAAAGAAGGGAAAGAAACCAAAACATAACAAATCAGACAGTGACAGCGATGAAGTAATTATCATTACAACAACTGGATCGGCTGCATCAGCAGCAGGAGGAACAACTGGCGCTCCTGGAAAACCAGGAGAACCGGGTACTAGTGCTGGAAGTGCTGCCTCTACTGGTTCTACAACTACTGTAATTATTAAAGATTCTAGCGAATCAGATAGCGATGAATCTGGTGAACCTGGAAAGCCTGGTAAAGGAAAGAAGGGAAAAGGAAAGAAAGGAAAGGGAAAGAAAGGAAAAGGAAGAAAAGGAAAAGGAAAAAAGAAAGGATCTGACAGCGACAGTGATGAAATTGTTATAATTACAGAAACTGGATCGAATGCTGCAGCAGCAGCAAGCGGTTCTAATGATCCTAAAGCTCCAGGAAGCTCCGCAGGAAGTGCTGCTAGCACAGGAACAACTACCACAATCATTATCGACAAAGATTCGCATTCAGAAGAATCAGGTGAAGGAAAGAAACATGGTGGAAAGAAGAGGAGGAAGGGAAGCCACAGTGGATCTCACGAAGGTCGTGGAAGGAAAAGAGGAAGCCATAGTGGATCTCACGAAGGTCATGGAAAGAAAAACGGAAGCCACAGTGGATCTGATGAACACGGAAAAGGTGGAAAGAGAGGAGGAGGCAGAAAAGGTAAAGGAGGAAAGAAAGGAAGCCACAGTGGTAGCCACGAAATCTCATCCGCAAGTAGCGCAAGCAGTGCAAGTTCCAGCACACATGGAAGTCACGAAGGCTCTTCCAGTAGCAGTTCCAGTAGCAGTTCTACCACAGTAGTCCATGGATCACATGAAAGTGGTTCTCATGAACATGGAGGAAAAGGCGGAAAAAAAGGAGGATGTAAAAAAGGAGGAAAAGGAGGAAAGGGAGGAAAGGGAGGAAAAGGAGGAAGTCACAGTGGGAGCCACGAAATCTCATCTGCAAGTAGCGCAAGCAGTGCAAGTTCCAGTTCACATGGAAGTCACGAAGGCTCTTCCAGCAGCAGTTCCAGTAGTAGTTCTACCACAGTAGTCCACGGATCGCATGAAAGTGGTTCTCATGAACATGGAGGAAAAGGTGGAAAAAAAGGAGGATGTAAAAAAGGAGGAAAAGGAGGAAAGGGAGGAAAAGGAGGAAGTCATAGTGGTAGCCACGAAATCTCATCCGCAAGTAGCGCAAGCAGTGCAAGTTCTAGCTCACATGGAAGTCACGAAGGCTCTTCCAGCAGTAGTTCCAGTAGTAGCAGTAGTTCTGTAACTCATGGATCACACGAAAGTGGTTCTCATGAACATGGAGGAAAAGGTGGAAAAAAAGGAGGATGTAAAAAAGGAGGAAAGGGAGGAAAAGGAGGAAGCCACAGTGGAAGCCACGAATTCTCATCCGCAAGTAGCGCAAGCAGTGCAAGTTCCAGCTCACATGGAAGTCACGAAGGCTCTTCCAGTAGCAGTTCCAGTAGTAGCAGTAGTTCTGTAACTCATGGATCACATGAAGGTGGAAAAAAAGGAGGATGTAAAAAAGGAGGAAAGGGAGGAAAAGGAGGAAGCCACAGTGGAAGCCACGAATTCTCATCCGCAAGTAGCGCAAGCAGTGCAAGTTCCAGCTCACATGGAAGTCACGAAGGCTCTTCCAGTAGCAGTTCCAGTAGTAGCAGTAGTTCTGTAACTCATGGATCACATGAAGGTGGAAAAAAAGGAGGATGTAAAAAAGGAGGAAAGGGAGGACAAGGAGGAAGTCACAGTGGTAGCCACGAATCCTCATCCTCAAGCAGCGCAAGTAGCTCAAGCAGTTCAAGCTCACACGGAAGCCATGAAAGTTCTAGCAGCAGTTCCAGTAGTAGCAGTAGTTCTGTAACACACGGATCACACGAATCTACCGGTCATAAAGGAGGATGCGGATGTAAAAAAGGAAAATAAATGAATTTCTATAATATTTCATTTAACGATTTAATTTTATTAAATATGTATGTTAATGTAAACATTCAATAAAGTATATTAAAGGTTTCTTTGGATTTTTATAAAAAAAAATAATATGTAAAATGATAAAATTTGTATTTTAATTCATAAAATGAAACACTGTCGCTTTTAAAAGTATCGTTTTATTTGAATAACAGCTAAATGTCCAGTAAAATAATATATTCAACAATTGAAAAAATTAACAGACAATCAAACGATCAAATTACTAAATGAATTTGTTTAAAACATATCGTTTAGAACGTGTAATTTCAAATTCGCCTTTAATAATTAAATATTAATTTAATCTTATTAATTTGAATATAACATCTATATTTTAATTTGAAATATAAAAAAAAAATGTGACGATATATATATTAAATCCCTCGAAAAACTACTACATATACATGGGTTGTCTGAAAAGTTTCAGACCCTGTTAGAAAATGAGTAGTTTTCTCTTCAAATTATTTTTTATTTTTCTATATAAAGCGATGCTCTTATTTCTCCAATTGGCCTAAATAATATTTTGCGTTTTTCTTTATAAAATAATTACATTCAAAGATGATAACATTTTCGTTGAATGAAAATTAAATCCTCGCTTCAGAATTCGAATAATGTACTTTCGCCACAAACTTGATTTTAATTTAAAAAAGAGAAACATTTGGATATTTATTTAATTATCTATTGAAAATGTAAAAAATAAAATGACTTTCGTCGTTTACAAAGTAAAACTTCATTGAATATATTGGATTCAGTAAGTAAATTTTTTAATATTTTTTTTGCATTTAAAATAAAAAATATGGGATTTTCAAAAGTAAAAAAAAATGAAAATTAGTCATTTATATGAAATATTATATATTATATATTTTATATTAATCTATTGAGTTGTATATAGCGTCACTGTTTTATTTTACTAAACATTCATTAAAAAAGAATTTATTTTTTATAATAAATTTTCGTCACAGTGATGAGTTTACGATGTTCTAAAGATAAATTTTCTAATGATTTTGAATACACTAACATTAAAAATGAAAAATATAATCGACGGATTAATAAGTTTTTTCTTGAAAATCTATGCTAAATTTGAAACTATAAAAAGATACAGAGAATTCATTAAAATAGTTTTAAATAAAAACTTTAAATGGGAGAAAAAAGGTTGAAAGTTTGTTGTAGGTCTAATTTGTAACGTAATTTATTTATAATGCGACGTAATTCTTTTCTAATTTATATAATTATGTACAAATTGATTGCGTAAAATTAATATTTATATAGATTATAATTTTTATTTAAGGGAATCGCGAGATGTAACCCATTGGCTCATTTATCGAAATCTATTGAAGATAGTATCGAGTCTTATAACAGTGCAAGATCAGCCAGTCATTCATTTTCCATTTCCAATGAAAACGGATATAAAAAACATATTCATCACAATCATTTGCATAGAATTCATGAACATGATTATGACATATATTCAAATTCCAACGAAAAAGGTCATTTTCTGCATTTAATAAATGAAAAGGATCGAGCGACGTTTTGGAAAAGGAGATTTTTGCATTTATTGTTTTTGTTAAATGAGGACGTCTACGATACTTTCTCAAGACATAAACATAATTTAAAATCGAATGAAAAGTGTCTTCATGGGTATAATGGTTGGCATAAATTATGTAGATGTCATCATAAATACGATTCGTTGTCGATATCCATTTCCGAAGAAGGACAAAAATATAATAAAAAAAAGCATTCTGAACATAAAACACATAAAAAATCAAAAACAAAAAGAAGGAAGAAATTGGGACATAAACATAAAAATGAAAAATATTCAAAACATACTAAAAGCAGCGACAGTAAAACAAGACACAGATTAAATAAATCAAATAGCAATAATAGCAGTTCAGCAACAAGTGAATCGATTGATTCTTCTATTAAACAGTTAATTCAGAGGAGACATCGTTATAGTTATTTAAAAGGTGAAAAATCAAATGAAGATGAAGGTTTTGCTGATTCAGATAAAAGATCTAATACGGCTAGTAGTTTTAATGAGAAATCTAATGCCTCAAGTAGCAGTAGCAGTTCCAGCACATCTAGCAGTACTGATGAAGAATCTAGCAGTTCAAGTAGTAGCAGCAGCTCCAGCACCTCTAATAGCTCTGATGATGAATCTAGTGCTTCAAGTAGCAGTAGCAGCTCCAGTACGTCTATTAGTTCTGATGAAGAATCTAGCAGTTCTAGTGGCAGTAGCAGCTCCGGTACGTCTAGTTCGACTGATGAAGAATCTAGCAGTTCTAGTGGTAGTAGCAGTTCCAGCACATCTAGCAGTACTGATGAAAAATCTAGCAGTTCAAGTAGTAGCAGCAGCTCCAGCACCTCTAATAGCTCTGATGATGAATCTAGTGCTTCAAGTAGCAGTAGCAGTTCTAGTACGTCTAGTTCGTCTAATGAAGAATCTAGCAGTTCTAGTAGCAGTAACAGCTCTAGTACGGATAGTAGCTCTGATGAGGAATCTAGTGCTTCAAGTAGCAGTAGCAGTTCTAGTACGTCTAGTTCGACTGATGAAGAATCTAGCAGTTCTAGTGGCAGTAGCAGCTCCAGTACGTCTAGTAGTTCTGATGAAGAATCTAGCAGTTCTAGTGGTAGTAGCAGTTCCAGCACATCTAGCAGTACTGATGAAGAATCAAGCAGTTCAAGTAGTAGCGGCAGCTCCAGCACCTCTAATAGCTCTGATGATGAATCTAGTGCTTCAAGTAGCAGTAGCAGTTCTAGTACGTCTAGTTCGTCTAATGAAGAATCTAAAAGTTCTAGTAGCAGTAGCAGCTCCAGTACGTCTAGTAGTTCTGATGAAGAATCTAGCAGTTCTAGTGGTAGTAGCAGTTCCAGCACATCTAGCAGTACTGATGAAGAATCAAGCAGTTCAAGTAGTAGCGGCAGCTCCAGCACCTCTAATAGCTCTGATGATGAATCTAGTGCTTCAAGTAGCAGTAGCAGCTCCAGTACGTCTATTAGTTCTGATGAAGAATCTAGCAGTTCTAGTGGCAGTAGCAGCTCCGGTACGTCTAGTTCGACTGATGAAGAATCTAGCAGTTCTAGTGGCAGTAGCAGCTCTAGTACGTCTAGTAGTTCTGATGAAGAATCTAGAAGTTCTAGTGGTAGTAGCAGTTCCAGCACATCTAACAGCACTGATGAAGAATCTAGCAGTTCAAATAGTAGCAGCAGCTCCAGCACCTCTAATAGCTCTGATGATGAATCTAGTGCTTCAAGTAGCAGTAGCAGTTCTAGTACATCTAGTTCGTTTGATGAAAAATCCAGCAGTTCTAGTGGCAGTAGCAGCTCTAGTACGTCTAGTAGTTCTGATGAAGAATCTAGTGCTTCAAGTAGTAGTAGTAGCTCTAGCACCTCTAGCAGCTCAGATAAAGAATCTAGCAGTTCAAGTAGCAGCAGCAGCTCCAGTACGTCTAGTAGTTCTGATGAAAAATCTGTTAGTTCGGGTAGTAGTGCGACTAGTGGAAATAAATCGTCAAATAGTTCTAGTTCATCTTCATCTTCAAGTAAGTCTAAATTTTCAAAAAGAAAATTACGCCGATTTAGCCGCTATAATAGTCAATCCGAAAGCAATAAATCTGAGGAAGATGAAAGTTCATCAAATGAAAGCTCATCAGGAGAAAGTTCAGAATCTTACTCTAGTTCTAGCAGCTCCAGTAATTCTAGTAGCTCCAGCAGTTCTAATACTTCAACAAGTTCAAATCATATTGGAGGGTCAAATTCATCAGAAAAACATTTTGGAACATCTAGTTCAAGTAGTTCTTCTTCTTCCTCTTCTTCTAGCAGTTCTAGTTCGCAATATGAACATTATGATGAAGAAAGTTCTCATGAAACAAGTTCTAAAAATCACTCATTCAGTGGTTGGCAATCAAAGAAACATGAAACGAGCTCGGAAGAAAATGATGCTGCAACTTTTGCTACAACGTGGATTGATGAAAATGGCGAGGCTCACAGTGTAGCCGGTTCATCAGCTGGTAAATCGTCAACATTGTCTGGCAGTAACAGCGGTGCATTTAGTAGAATGAATACATGGGACAATGACAATAGCATTTGGAGCACAAAAGGCAGTCAGTCCTATGCATCAACACATTTGGAATCCGGATCTGAATCTATCGAAGAATAATTATATTTGTATACAATAAAATATGCGTTTCCTTTTGTCATAATTATGGTGATGATTTTTTGCCGATATTTTAATAAATGCGTGAAAATAAAAATCAAATATATCTTATGTCTTTATAATTTATGTTTTTGTGTTTAATTTATTTTTACTTTGATCAAAACTTTGTGTTGTCCTGTATTTTAAAATTAAACGATTAATAAATAAATTATAAACATGTCCTTTATTCATTTATACATAATAATTTATAAAAAAGAAAATCTATGATTATAATTCAAAATATTATATATATTTTTTTATAAAGAACTAAAATCTCAGAATAATATTGTAAATAAGAGAAATATATTTTTTGATACCTTATATATATTATATATATATATATATATATATATATATATATATATATATATATATATATATTATATATATATTATATATATATATATATATATATATATTATATATATATATTATATATATATATATATATATATATATATATAATCTATAGTTACCTATTTACCATGGTTGCTTTCATAAATGAATTATATGAGTGTTTAAACACTAAGAATATACTTGAAAAGTTGTAAAAATATGGAAACTGTCGTTAATTGATTATGATGAGTTTTATAAAGTAAGTTTGAAATTGATCTCCATGCATAATATAATTATTGTTTTGTTTTCTGAGATGATTGTAATCGTCGTATCACATTATTATTTGTGTTTGTTTAATAATTGTGAAATTTATTAGACGTCTAAGAACAATATTGTCTCAGATGAAAAATTACAACGTTTTTCATTCGTTTTAGAAGGAATTTGAAGTGTAATATGAAATTTATAAAGTACACACCTGTTCGTATATACTTTTATATGTACAATAATGTGATAACACTTTGTGCACAGGAAAGAAAAAAAAATGGAATTAATCCTCTTCTTATATTGGATTTGATGTTTAAGAAAAGATATGTAATAAAATATTTTTTTTTGATTTAATAATTTAAGAAATATGCTCAAATTTTCGATAATGTATATTAATTATAAAAAGGATTGGGAGAATTGAAATTGAATATTAATTTATCAATTCTATGATTAAACTTGATATATAGTATTATTTTTATTGCTTTATAGTATTATTTCATTTCATTATAATATATCATTATATCACTTTGATCAAAAAGTAAGGTGAATTTGTTTATCAAATGTAAATTCTTTATTTATTCTTTCAAATCAATTCCATACCATTCACAGTAATCCCCTTTCGATAAAACGCATTTTCGACAATGAAAAAATCCAGTCCTCGAAAGAGTCGGAAGAGTCATTTTTCGGTATAGCCTTCAAGACATTCTTCGATTCGGTTTTTATCTCCACAATCGTGTCAAAACGGCGTCCGCGCATTGGCCTTTTGAGTTTGCTGAATAGCTAAAAATCGCACGGAGACAAATCAGATTAATACGGTGGTTGTGGAACGATATGAGTCGAGTTTTTGGCAAAAAAGTAGCGATAAACCAAATTTAGAAGAGAAACCAAATAAACCAATTTTAGGGAGTTTTAAATGATAATTTCATTTTACTTTTTGATCACAGTAGTATATATTTTAAATAAAAAAGGGTTTTCAAGGATTAAATTAACTATCTGCTGCTTCATAAATAAGTATAAATATTATATATATTTTCATGATTATCGATGTTTTTTGAAGAGTAATTTTTATTAAACATTTTGAATTAATTTAATCAATAATATGAAGTTTCCTTAAGTCAATGAACCATATTACATTTTCATTTTTTGTTATAATAGAACTGAAGTTGATGTAACGAAGAAAAAAATTTAATTAAATAGTATAATTCCAAGAAATAAAATAGATGATTAATGATGGTACAGCTTACTTTCGTTCATTAATGCTCATTATTCCTATAATTGACAGCCCTGCTGAACACACATAATGTTAAAACAATATTTGTATCCAAAAATTTATGATGAACGACAAAATAAATAGGCGAACAATATTGAATTTTTTTTAAAGCAATGTAAAAAAACCGAACGCGTAATACAAATATATAAAATAAAATATAGAATGAATGTAAATTAACGTATGAGGAAATGATTCATATTTAAAATGAAAATTATGTATATAAAACACTGTTAATAAAATGTGTTAAGAAGTATTATTTGGATAAAAGATAATGATGTGTTTTATATATAAATATATTGAGAAATCTTATTAATTTAAAAAAAAAACTACAGTATTTACCAGTATAGTTATACATATCGAATGCATTAAAATTGAAGATTATTTGGTTCTAAATTGTGTATTAAAATTGATTATAATATGAATTTCTTGTAACTTTATTATATAAAAGAAAAAAATATATAATTTTTAATCTTTTTATTTTGTGTGAAACCTATCAATCTGCTCATAAATATTGTTTAGAAACAGATTTTCGTGATTAATATCTTGTACGCTATATTTACCAGATTTGGCTCCGTGCGATTGTTGACTATTCAACAAACTCAAATGCCAATGCGGGGATGCCATATTGACACAAATGGGAGATAAAAATTAAATTGAAGAAGGTCTTAAAGGATATACCGGAAAACAACTATTCTGACTATTTTGAGGACTGGAAAAAACGTTGAAAAAAGTGCGTTTTATCAAACGGGGATTACTTTGAAAAGGATGAAATTTATTTGGAAGAATAAATAAAGAACTTATATTTTATAAACAAATTCACCTTACTTTTTGATCATAGTGTCATGATTCTCTCTTTTTGGAATTTGTCATACTGATTCACTATTATAAAATCAGATAAAATTTAAATAATTTTATTATGTACGAAAAACTAGATATATGCATGTTTTGAAAATTAAGCAATTTATTTTGCGGTATGAATCTTTCATCTAGATTTTTCTTATGTAAATATGTGTTTTATTAATATATATATATATATATATATATATATATATATATATATATATATATATATATATATGACATAATACTAAATGTGTGATCAGTCAGTAATGTGTTTGATATTGTATATTTTTTCCTTGGCAAATTAGTAATAATAACGATTACGATGATAACATTTGCCTGTTAGCAAACAGAAGTTTTATATGACACAGTCGAAATGCTGCATAAATGTATAATTGCTTTAATATAAATATAAAGCAGACGAATAATGTTTGCGTTTGTCAGTAACACCTGCACGACGGACTAAACAAGTCCAACCGTATAATCGACACGCCGTTTTGAGTTTTTTTTTTTAATTGAAAAATCTCAAAATAGTGTGTGTAGAGATCGGTGTGTGCTGTGCATTTTACTTTTGTTTAAAGATAGAACAAAAGATAAATCGAAAGACAAACGCCAAGCAGAAGGAAGACAGACGTTATATAGTCACAGAGTCATGGCAGTAATTTCAAATAGGAGTTACTGCTTCTTACTATGTTTGGTAGCTGTAGCAGTAAGTTTGAAACATTTCACTAAATTATTCACATATTAGTATATATGTAATTTAAAAAGTAATAATAATGCATTTAAAGATTATACAAATGTGATATTTTAAGAGTATTTTTTCTGCTTTTATTGTAATTTGAAGTAGTGTTTCATAATGAAAAGGTGTAATATAGAAGTTATACCAGCGTTGAATTGTTTAATTTTATTATAAGCAATGAAATTTAATAAATTTTAGATATTTGATGAGAATAAATTTATTCATTTTTTTTTGTAATTATAAAGGCATACTTATTGCAATTCTTATACACATACATACTTTCAAACACACACCATATATATATATATATATATATATATATATATATATATATATATATATATATATATATATATATATATATATATATATATATATATATATATATGGTTTTTATTTGTTTTAATTAATTCGATGACAGGTAAAATTTAAGTTATTTTTTTAAAGTTGGTAAAATGATTGAACAGATGTAAGATATGTTGATATTGTTGAAATTTATTGTTTAGTATATATGTCAATATTCTCGATAAAACAGCTTTTAACAACATTCATCTAAAATAAATAAAATATTTTTTTACAATTTCAACAAAAAATTACCCTTATTAATTATAATTGTTGAATTTATTAAATTATCACAAAACGAAATTACAAAATCTCACCATGGTAATTTTTTATACAATTTCTTTTAGGAACTGATTTAGACTTGAAAATTAATATTTTTGTAGGCCGTCCCGGTTGCAAATAACGACGTAGTAAGATCGTGGTGTGATGAAAATGGATGCCATACTATATTGCCTGGTGGTGGTTTTTCAAGTGCCGGGCCAGGTGGATCTATAAGTGTTAATAAAGATGGAAGCGGGAGTGGAGCTGGACCAGGTGGTGCATATAATATACCAGCAAAAGGATGTTCTCCAATAGCTGCACCAGTTCCTCCACCAGCTTCACCACCACCTTCAAAACCGCCATCGCCACCACCAACATTGCCTCCTCCAACAACATCATCACCTTCACCTACATCATCACCTCCACCACCACCATCATGTGCTGCATCGTCGTCATCGGCTTCATCTTTTAGTACATCGTCATCCAGCTCTTCAAGTAGTACAGCTTCATCGTCTGCAGGAAATAAAAACGAATATAAACAGAGGTCAGATAGCTCATCGTCTAGTTCGTCTAATAATAACAACGATAAAAACGAATCAGCTAAGAGTGAATCTTGGAGTAGTAGCACAAACAATGATGGATCGACTTCATTTTCGAGTAGTAAAAGTGAAGATGGAAAACCAGCAGTAACATTTACTCAAACTACTGGAAATGGTAAAGCTACAGCTTCAGCATCATGTGGAAATAAAAACGAATATAAACAAAGATCAGATAGTTCATCATCTAGTTCTTCTAATAATAATGATGATAAAAATGATACGGGAAAAAGTGAATCTTGGAGTAGTAGTACAAATAATGATGGATCAACTTCATTTTCGAGTAGCAAAAGTGAAGATGGAAAACCAGCAGTAACATATACTCGAACCACTGGAAATGGTAAAGCTACAGCTTCAGCAACGAATGATGATTCTTCTTCCTTGTCTGCAAGTTCAAGTAATGGAGACAAGGATCCTGTAACATTTGCAAAAGCAACTGGTGGTGGTAAAGCTGCTGCTGATGCTGTAAATAACCAGGGAGTTGTAAGTCGTTCAGAAGATGGTCCCAATAAGAAATGTGAAAATACATATTCACCTCGAAGCACAATTGACAGGCCAACGTCATTAGCAACATCAACAGCATCGGGAGAAGGACAGAGTTTTGCATGGAGTAGTAGCACTAATGATAAAGGTTCAACCAGTACATCAGCTAGTAAAGCTGAAGGAGGAAAATCTCCAGAAACTTTCACGTTTACAACTGGGGATGGAAAGGCGGAAAGTTCTGCAAAAACAAACGATTCTTCTAGCTATAGTGCCAGCTCTAGCAATAAAGATAACGAACCAAAAACTGCGGCAATAGCAACAGGAAGCGGTCTCGCTCAAAGCGAGGCTGTTAATAATCAGGGAGCAGTGAGTCAATCGATAGATGACAAAAAACATTGTGATTCAAGCGATTCGGCAACACCTGCAGGTAATTCAGACACTTCTAATTCAACTTCTAATGTAATTGAGGTACCCATTCCAAAAAATAATGAAGCTGATGCTTCTACTGTTACCGTTGCTGATAGTGATGCAGTTGCCATTGCCGACACCGATGACAATGTCGTTGCCACTGCCAGTGCCGATGCTGGTGCTAGCTCTGATGTCGGTAGCTGTGCTATCGCTACTGCTGGCGCTAGTTCTGGCACTGGTGCTGTTGCAGCCACGTTTGCTGGTGTCGGCAGAAAACATCCAGACAAAAAACGAGGTCCTAACCACAAACATCGACATCCCTGCCGTAAAGATTAAGTCTAATATGAACTTTTAAAATATTGATATGATTATTTCACGAATTTCAGTATTATCCCAGTATAAGCTAGCCGAAGTAAAGAAAATTATTATTTTTTATATAGCTGTAAAAATAAAAAAGAAACCTTATTTATCAGCCGATCTGGGATCATACTAATAATATTTTAGATTCCTTGTATTTTAAACACTATCATAGTAAATTCAATAAAGCCTTAATATTTTTCCAATTGCATATGTTTGTATCAATTCGATAAAAATAATATAACACTCGTTATAATTCTAATAATTTGTCCTAATAATAATACATATTCGTTATAAAATAATAAGTTTTTTCAAAGAAACCAAAAATAATAATAAATAGAAATATGAACAATAAATATCCAAACGATATATATTTAGGTAGAATTATAAAAAGTCTTTTTTCAGGAATTAAAGGATCAATTATCACAATTATGTAATCGCTATTTTTTAATTTATTCTTGTCAAATCCATATATAAAAATGTTATAATTTTTTTTTTGAAATGAATAAGGGAGGAGGTGTATTAAATATATGAATAAGGGAGGAAATACTTCAAATACAATTACATCACTTATAAAACTATTCCATCTATAATAATTATGTACGGAAATTTGGTTTATTGTTTAAAATAATAAATTGGATTATAAGTTACATTAAAAGTGGCTTTTAGAACGTATATTTAGAATTATTGCCCAAATATGTAAATAAATTTTATTTATTTATAAAAAAATGTTAGTGACATCTATTGTAGCAATTTAAAATTAATATTTGATATACAAAAATGTTCAATAGATGTCGCTAACAATTATTAATATAAATGAGTGAATTATGTTTTTTAATATTTATAATATTTATAGAAAAACGATATAGTTTTTAAACGTATTAAAATAAATAGATAATTAGAATAAATAATGTTATTTAGTAGTGTTACAATAAATATGTATGTTTGTAGCGAATTCTTTGGATGAAAACGGTGAACTACGTCATCTGCATGTTTATACTCGTGAGATCCAATGTAAAATTTAGAGTGAATTGTTTATTTATGAAGTGTAGATTTATATAATATGGTGATATTTTCTATATTTTTGTTCAATAAAATCGTATGAAAAACGCAAACAGTTGATTATTTAGGTCATTCAGAAGGAGTTTACTTTGAGTGTGTTTTATTAATATTCGAATTGTGATGTTGATAATCCTATATGTGTTTTCCTTTTCTCATATTTATTTTCACCTACATTACAAACAAATATACAATTTTTTGTGTAATTTTATATTTTGCATTTCATATAAAAAAATGGAAATATATACATATATTTTTTTTTTATAATTTATATTACGATCTGTGAAATGATTCATTTTAAAATAATTTTATACATTTACAACGTGTTAAAATTTTAACATCATCAATAATATATATATTTTAAATAAAATCATATAAATTAATAATCATCAACGGAAAATAAAATAATAATAAATAAATAAATGGGGTTAAACACGTATTTTTTTTGCAAAAAGGAAGGTTTATGAAAAAAATATATTACGTATTTTAAATCGATATCATTATTCCGTATAAGTATTTATATTGAATAATTATTCGAGTGAATATTAGTTTTCTGTCAATATTTATAAAGTCTTCAAACATAAAAAAAAACAGATTATAAAGAATTGAATATGAATAGAAAAAAGAAAACACAATTATGTATTTGTTTTTGTATTACCATTATTATTTTATCTGCAATTCAAAAATACTTGATATATAAAATATTTCTTCACATTTTATATAAATAAATTTTAAGTTTTTCTGCTGGTATAAACGAAGTTATGTAAAAAATATGTAATACATATTAAAATTTTAAATTAAACATTGAATTTAAATATGAATTATTATTTTTTTATATTAACATTCTTAACTAACAAATAAATGATGAAGTTAATAAGAAATAAGTATTTATCGATTGTTAAAATAATCATCGCATTTAATAAAAAAAAGCTATGAACGTTCATATGTGTATACATTTTTTCATATCCATATTAGAACTGATAAAAAAGAGAATTTTAAAAGTAAACAAATATTCTGAATGGCTTGAAATAACCAATATCAGTTATTTATATTTTAAATCAGACACATTAGGATTTTTCATTAAAAAATATATATATTTTTTTAAATCTTTATAGGCAGGTAAAAGAAATGTTTTTGGCAACATGTAATAATTTTATTTAATTATGTTATTTTGTAAATATGAAGGCAAAACCATATTTAAACTATTAAAAAAGTACTAATTAAACTAATTTGCATCAAGCAGGAAGCAACCCGTGTTCGTCTAAAAGTGTATCGAGCACTGATAGTAATTCTGGAGGCGCTCAAAGTTTTGCATGGAGTAGCACCACTGACGATAAAGGATCTACTTCGTTTTCAAGTAGTAATAGTGCAGATGGAAAACCAGTAAAAACACATACTTATGCAACGGGAGATGGAAAAGCGTTTGCTACTGCTGTTAATGATAAATCTGCCAGTTTATCAAAAAGTGATAGTAGAGGCAATGAAGAACCAATAACAATTGTTAAATCTGTAGGAGGAGTTGCTGTAGCTGATGCGGTGAATAAACAGGGTATTTCAAGTCATTCAGAAAATCCTATAGCATCATCTCAAAGTATATTATCAGCATCATCGGTTTCTGGAAATGGACAAGCTTCGTCTTGGAGTAGTAGTAGTAGTAATGATGAAAAAGGATCTTCTACTTTACCAGTTAGTAAGGCTGAAGATGGAAAACCTCCTCAATCATATACTTATGCTACTGGTGATGGAAAGGCCACAAGCTTGGCGAAAAGTGATGATTCAATTAGCTATAGTTCGAGTTCTGCTAATAGTGACAAAAAAATTGGACTCGAAACTATACCTATAGAGGTACCTATAGCTTCTAGTCTTGCTGTTGCTGGTGCAGGTACTACAACTACAGCTGGAACAATCTCTATTGCTTCAACTGGTGCCGGTAATGGTGTTATTGCATTATCTGATACTAGCATTAATGCAGCTCAAAATAATAACAAAGTTACAAATTCTGGAACAATAGATTCAACAGCTATTGCACAAAGTCACGTGCCTCTAACTTCTAGCCTCGCTGTTGCTAGTACAGGTACTACAACTTCAGCTGGAACAATATCTATTGCTTCAACTGGTGCCGGTAATGGTGCTATTGCATTTTCTGATACTAGCACTAATGTAGCTCAAAATAATAACAAAGTTTCAAATTCTGGAAGAATAGATTCAATAGCTTCTGCACAAAGTCACGTGCCTTTAGCTTCTAGTATTGCTATTGCTGATGCCGGCACTACAACTTCCGCTGGAACAATCTCTATTACTTCAGCTAATACTGGTAATGGTGCTATTGCATCAGCTGGTACTGGTACCAATTTAATTCAAAATAATAATTGTAAAAGTTTAAATGCTGGAGTATCGAATTCAGTAGCACCTGTAGAAAGTCATGCACCTGTCGCTTCTAGTCTTGCTATAGCTGATGCTGGTGCCACGACTTTGGAGGAAACAGGAACTATTGTTTCAGCCGCTTCTATTGCTGGTGCTATTTCTTCAACTAGTGCCAATACTGGTGCAATTTCATCGGCTGGTACTGGTATTACTGCTAGATCACTAGATCCTGTAGCTTTTGTACAAAGTCATGTGCCTGCAGCATCTAGTCTCGCTATTGCTGGTACTGGTACTAAAACTTTAGCTGGAACAGATTCTGTTGCATCAGTTAGTACTGGCACCGTTGCCAAATCGTTAGATCCTGTAGCTTTTGTAAAAAATCATGTACCTGCAGCCTCCAATCTCGCTATTGCCAGTTCTGGTGCTAAGACTTTTGTTGGAACAAACACCGTTTCATCAGCTAATAATGATGATAATGAAGATGATGATGATGATGACAATGATGATGAAAATGAATCTGGCTCTGTTGCGTCAGCTGGTACTGGTGCTTTTACTACAGCTGAAAACGGTGCTGTGGCTATAGCAAGTGCAGGATTAAATCCGAATCGGGGTAATCGACAACATCCAATGTATTTAAAAAGATCTACTCCGGTTAAGTGGTTGTTTGCACCACGTCGTAGATGATAATAAAGATTATTTAAATTGTATCATGCGTTTGTTAATTTTGAAAACGTTTATATGAATTTGATTTACGGAAGAAAAATAACATTAATAATATTTCTGACTTTAAATTATTTTTCAACGTTAATTTGTAATAGTGACATTAATATTCATACTTTTTTTGTATTTATTTTTGTAAAACTGATTTATAATAAATGTATTAAAGACATAAATATAATGTTTTAATTGAGATATCTGATAAATATTACATTGATATATTTTTTTGTAAATTAATATTCATACAGTAATTGATCATAAAATAGATTAAAATGAAATAAAATATATATTTTTAAATATTTAATGTTGTATATATACATATTTTAGATAATATATAATGTAATTTGCTCAAATTCTTAACTTAAAAATTAAAAAAAAAAAGCTTTAAGTGGATTTAGAATCTTATTCGATTTCATTTGTGCTAATAGCTTTGTTTTTAACATCATCATAAGATAATTGATTCTGAAAAAAAGAAAAATATTTAAATCAAATTAATTGTTGTGAAATAAAAATAAAAATATTATATATATATATATATATATATATATATATATATATATATATATATATATATATATATATAATAAGACTTAATAGAAAACAATAATTAGCAAATCTGGTGTAAGATTTTAATAAATGTTAATATTGGAGAAAGAAAACTTCAAATGTATTGAAAAGATGTTAGTGTGTTACATTTTTTGATGTTACATAAAATTTGATAGATAATTAATGTTAGTCATTTCCCTACACGTGAGATTTAAGAATTCGAAAAAAAAATGTTGAAATAATGATTTAATATACGTACATTCCACATATCATCGTCCCATTCCTCAAACATCCTCTTGAAAATATCTGGTTCGCGACCCTGTTTGATAAATATGACGATAGCATTATCGACCGTTCTATCTGATGGATCATCTTTAAGATATTCCTATAAATGAATAAAAGTTATATGAAGAAAAATTATAATATTTAAAACGTAAGTAAAATTCGAGTATAGTGATTTACACTGAAAGCAGTTTGAACAGCAGCTTTTTCTACATCATCAGCATCGTTTCCGGTCCAAACATATATTTCTTCTCCAGAATCCAAAATGAATAAGGAATCGGAGTCCAAGTCCTGTAAAATAAATATTTTAGAAATATATGATAATTTAATTATAATAAAAAAAATGATAATATGACAGTTCCTTTGAATTTTTAATTGTGAATTTTGAATCCAACTTCCAGATTATTAATATTACTATATTATTTTTCAAATTACCTCCTGTTGATATCCTCCAATATCTTGAAGTCTGACACGACCGTTGCGACGAACATTGATTTGTAATAAATTCGGTTCTTTACCAACACGCAGTCTTGTTCTTTGTCTAAGAACAGAAGATCTTCGTACTTCTTCAGGTTTACCACCTACATATAAAAGATGTGTTTAGAATTTTACAGTATTTTATAATTACGTTTAATTTTTATTAATATTATGTAGTCAATTTTCATGAAAAAATATTTAAGCAATATTTACCCAAGGCATCCCAGAATTCTTCAGCTTCGTCATCTTCATTGAATATAATGGGTTCTTTATCTTCTCCGAATATTTGATGGGTGAAAAATATGGCAGCTTCTTTTTCTTCTCCTGAACTCTCCTGAAATAACGAAAAATATGAATAAGTGATATTTTTTTATTAATAATATCATATAATTATATAAATTAGATATTGTATTTACATTGCCCAGCCAAGCATATATATTATCAGGAGTTTCAAGCAAGAAAACATCTTCGTGATCAACGCTAGATGCTTCTTCTAGAACTTGTTCAGCTCTCATATCATCGCCCATTTCGTTGCCTTGAATCTGGTTATTATAATATAAGTTAAAAAAATAGATATTAAATTAATTTGATATTAAAAATATCATACCTTAAACAATCTAATTCCATCAGTATCATATGAATCTTTGGCGTTGAAATATTTGAATTCTGATCCGTGACCTCCTAGCAATGTTATCATTTTGCCTGAAAAAAAGTGATTTTATTTATAGCAGTTTAATTTGTTAAGTAAGAAATATGTACATATATAAAAAAAATATTCACCATTGAAAAGTTTTAGGAAATGCTTAGGTTCGAAACCTTGAGGAACTTTAATAATAATTTGATCTCCTCCAAGATCATCATTCATAGCTCTTGCTTGAGCATATGCAGCTTCTTGTTCATCTAAACTCGAATCTTTACCCTAAAAATTCCAAGCATAATATAAAATGTCCTATCAAAGTTTTCAGATTAATAAAAATAAATAAAATCGTGCATACAAGCCAGTAGCAAATAACATAAGCTGCATCTCCCTGACTGTTTGTATATTCATATTTAACAACGTAAGAGTCGCCCTGGAAGAATTGTCCATATTTGGAGCCATCGTCAGCACTTCTATCAGGATCAGCCGAATCGGCAACTTCTACTAGTTCATTTCCTTGAACTCTGTTTATTATTATTATTATTGTTATATTTTTGTTTAAAAACATTTATATATGGGTAAAGTAATAGAATAATTACCTGTAGACAATAGCGTGTCCTTCACCTTTATCAGGCATAAAACCTCGAGCTGCTCCAGATTTAGCGACCTTTTTAATTCTAGCCTCAGCGACTTCAGTATCGGACGAATACATTTCTTCATCTGATATGAATTATATTTATTTAAATACACATTTAATAAAATATATTAATGGTTTTAAAAATGAATATATGACGAATTACCACTGATGGAACGAATAAGTCTTGTATGTGTTGCTCCATGATCTCTCCAAGAAGCGAAATATTGTTTGAAAGCGGCAGGTTCAGTACCTTGAGGAACTCTTGTTACATGTACCTTAATATAAATAAAAAATGAAACATTGAAATTATCTGATTTTTGAATGGAATGTTTGCATTAATATATATACTAACCCAAGATGGATAATTTTTAGTTTCCAAATAATTTTGAGCTCTAGACATTACTTCGGCTCTTTCCTGTGAAAAAAAAACATTTCAGATTATTTATCATGAATGAATAAATGGATTAAAAAATAAAATTAATAAAATTACCTTCTGATTGCAACGTTTTCCAACCCATACATAAATACCTCCGGTTACAGTATCCAAGACAAAACAATCCTAAAATAATGTTTAATACAAAATATAATAATCATATATTTGTTATAATTGCAATTTAAAATTATGAAAAAAAATACATTTTCATTGAGTTGATCTTGTCTGAATGGTTTCTGGGAAACAGGTATAGCTTCAAGTTTACCACTCTCATCAGTAATTCTATATAGAGAAACAATTTGTTCCTCTTTGGTTACAAAAGCCTATAGTAAAAAAGAAATATTAATAAACACAGAAGCCTCATTTTGAATTAATAAGTAAATTTTCTATATAAAATTTTATTAATATAGTCGAATATATATACATCATCGTCTCCGCCAGAAGAATCTTCAGGAACGGTATCTTTAGTACCAGATCCAAGTGCAGTGAAGAATTTATCGAAATCACCATCGCTAGAGTAGTCATCTAAAAAGAATGTAAACGATTATTATTATATAATATTATTTTGATAAAAAATCGTCTTATATAATTCGTGATTATTTTACCGATAATATCAACTCTGGCTCTTCCATTATGATCTTGATCGCGAATTTGGTTAGCGACTGATATGGCTTTGAGTTTTTCTACACGTTTAGATTTTGGACCAACATACACATAAATGTCGTGATCAACATTCAGAATGAAACAATCGCCGGTATTCATGGACGATATTGCAGGTTCAACCTGAAATAATATTATAATATATATTTTTATAGCATTAAAAAAGTATTATATTATGAAAATTTGATGTTGATGAATGACTAACTTGTTTCACTCTGACATTCTTGTTGCCCTTAACTTGGAACATTCTCTTTTCAGCTCCGGCATTAGTTGTAACATGAGTAAAGCCACTTGCATGACCACCATCCAAATATCTAATTGCTGAAAATATAAAAATAATAAATTGACATTATTATATTATATATAAATGTATATTATCGCTAAAATTTTTATATTATATTTATAAAATGGTAATACTAATAATATGAATATGTTATATTCAGATGAAATTAATATACGGGCTCACCGGGTTTGAAGTAACCCAAGAAAAGTGGTGATTCGTGTCCTTGCACTTCACGGTGTTGTACGGGTGCACCTCCAAGTTTATCATCGAGGGCAACGGTGAGAATTGCTGCTGATCCACTCTCATCGGTGCTCGTTTTGCTGCCTAACCAAAAGTGTAAATCGTACGAGAGACGTTTCTTATTGTCTTCTTTTGTCTGAAATAAATATAAAAGTTGTTAAATATAAATCAATTTAATATATTTATATATATTAAAATAATAAAATACATTCACTCACATTTAAAATTATGTATGAATCTCCGGTGTAGAATTTTCCAATTTCTCCACTTGGTACCGGAACTGGTTCAAAATTCTAAAAAAAAAAAATATATTTATCAAAAATAATATAAAATATTATAAAACAAAAATCATTTTAGTGCACTATCAGATAAATATGGAGATTATTACATATTTTTTTTATCAGTAAAACGATGTTTTTTTGCACGATGAAATATCAATAAAATAATGATATTTGATATCAAATAAAAGCTAAACCAATAAAAAGGTAAAACAAATTTGAGTTTTGTTTTATCATATAAATAATTTTACTTTAAATTAACATTATATATTTGCAGAAATTTTATTCACAGAAAATATATAGCAAAATAATTATTTAAATATAAGAATTTACAAACAGAAAATTGATTTAAAGTTGTGATAATTTCATTGTACATTCATAAAGATTATATAGATTATAAATTTAGTCATGTTTGTATTGTTTTTAATAAACTTTACAAACAAGAGATTATAATTTGATATAATATATATAATAAATATTTGTTATTATTTTAGAAAGATATAAATTATATTAAGTATCAAATATAATATATTCGTTTCTTCCCAAAAAATGTTCCCCATTTAAGATTAGATAACACATTTTTATATTGTGTTTACTTTGATCTCAGGACACATTAAACTGATTTTTGATATAACACACACACACACACACACACACACACACACATATATATATATATATATATATCATTTTATTTATTAATGACTGGAATTATTTTGAATAGTTTTTTTACATATAAAGCAATTATATGTGTATTCGACGAATATATTCTGGAATTACTTTCAATGTTAAATAATACTAAAGCTATATGTATATATAAATTAATTTACTTCTATACGCCATTCTTCAAGGCCTTTATGTTTTCCGGCTTCTGCAAACGCTGGATGATCCATTCCTTTGCGTTTATTATCCTTTGAAAAAAAAAAACAAAATAGATTAACATTTTTTTTTCTATAAAATTTTATTTAGTATATTTTAATAAACTATAAATAGCATATACATGGAATGATCGTCGTAAAATTTAGTAGCCTTGTTAAAAATTTAACGATGGTTGACGTGTTGAAATATTCAATACTAAACTTTATATATATATATATATATATATATATATATATATATATATATATATATATTGTATAAATATATACTTTGATAAAACACATTTAATATAAAACTGTGATCAAAAAGTAAGGTGAAATTGTAATAATATGTAAATTGTAATAATTGTAAATAATATGTAAATACTTTATTTATTTTTCTAAATCAATTTCATCGCCTTTAAAGTAATCATCGTTGCTAACGATTTTTCCAGTCCTCAAAACAGTCTTTAGGGTTTAGCCTCTAAGACCTTTTTCGATTTGGTTTTTATCTCCTCAATTGTGTGAAAACGGCGTCCTCGCATTTTCCTTTTGAGTTTACTGAATAGCCAGAAGTCGCACGGAGCCAACTCAAGCGAATACGGTGGTTGTGGAACGATACGAGTCGAGTTTTTGTCAAAAAAGTCGCGAAGAACCAATGCAGTATGACATGGTTCATTATCGTGATGAAGGAACCAAGAATTGTAAAATACGTGTAACTCGGAAATAATTAAACCCCTTGACAAACAGACGTTTGGCAAATGTTATAGACAGTCCTACCAACCTAGGAAAAAAATACAATTTACCTGCTTTCCTAATGCCCGGGAGTTTTAAATGACAATTTCACTTTACTTTTTGATCACAGTAGTACATATACGCCGTTGTATATATTGATTATATATTATATAGTATATAAAAAATGTTTTATATTATATAAAAATAATAATACAAAATTATTTTAAAATAAATATATTCCATTGAATATTTTAATTATTGTATAAAATTTATTTTTTATTTTTTTATCAAAATTAGTTTTTTTTGTATTATATATAACGGATGATTCAATTGCTATTTTAAAATATCATATTAGTGATAATCTAGTATACATAACACGAAATTACTATCATTACAGGTGTATTCTTAGTCATGTAATTATTATTCATTAGTTGTTAAATTTGAATATCCTGTGACAAATACTTTATAACTAATATAATATATTTGTAAATGAAAGTAAAATATGAAAACTATTATATGAAAGTTAAAAAATTGTCACTAGATAAAATACTTGAACATATTAATCTAATCGGAATTGTATATTATAACCGATATCAACGAATAGATCAATATTTTTTTCAGCAAAATAAAAAAAAAATTGATCGTTATATTTTCAGCTGTCAACTTATGAACTATTTTATTTTAGTTTACAAAATGAGATTTTCATTGTTTTCCGATTGATTTTTGTCATTGAATATTTGTTTGACGAAATGCGGGATAATTATCGTCGCCGGAGACCAGATATGATAAATTTTTCAGCAGTTTAGTATTTGGGGCGTGTTCGTCACGCGTGAAAAAACATCGAGAATATCGATTGTTCTCAAATTGTTGTGACATTTATATATTATGTGCTGAATTTGTTTTCATCGCAATATATTATAATTATCGATCTACTTCTAAAACGATCGACCTTCGCAAAGACGTTGAAAACAATATCAATAATAAACAAATTATTAATATTATAAGTGATAGATTTTTTTCCTTATATATTTCTATAGTATAGTATTACAATTTTTCAATGTATTATTAACATTGTACAGTTAAAAATTTTATAACAATGTATTTTTTTCCATATTCTATAGATGAAGTAGATAAGTTTAAAAATTCCAATATAAATAGACCGATCTAGATTGTAGATTTGATTTGATTACATTGGAAATATTACTTAAAGTCCAAAGATCCTCAAACTATTTTAATATATATATTTTTTTCAAAAATAGACTCAAAATTTTATTAATTATTAATATAATATAAAATCACAAAATAATTATTAAAAAATTGCCAATAGAACAGAGAAAAAGTTTTCATTAAAAAAATATATTATTTAAACTTCATAGAGTTCATAGATATCAATTGATATTTCCTGTTTTAAATGATGAAACAGTATAATCAATTCATAATGTATCAAATCGTTTCTATGAATTAACAATAATAAAATGCTGAATTAACAATTTTTCAAGGAAAATTAAGGAATAGCGTTCTTGAAAGATGACCTCGAAGTTGATCAACAGTGAATGAAATAAGTTGATGCATAAACCAGTTATGGTGAATCTACAAAATGATTTTGTCATAAAAAAGTAACAAAAAAAAAAAAACTTGGAATCACAGAAAAACAAATCTAATCGCTTTAACATTTAGCTGAACATTGATATAATAACTCTTTATTATATCAATGTTCAGCTAGTGTAAGTTATTATTACTACATTTTATAAAAATTTTAATAATATCGTATGTCGTTATTTAATGTGACGAATACGTTTTTTAATTGGATTTTTGATAAATTTATTAAAAACATAAATAAAAACCACGATGGATCAGTTGTTAAATATGCAATGCATTAAAAAGATTATCGATAATTTATATTATTTTACAACGGTAAGATCAACTGAATTTCGTTATCGGTTTAAATTTTATCCATATTTATATTGTATATTTATATATCTATCGAAAAGAGTGAAAATATTACTAATGCAGTTGATATACAAATATGTCAAATATATATATATATATATATATATATATATATATATATATATATATATAATAGAAAAAGTTTCAAATCCAAGAGGATTATGGAAATTGATTAATATCATTATAGTAAATATGATTTTTTCTATATATTGTACAATCTGTTAACAAAAAGATAGTGTTATCAGAAAATTAAGTGTTTACTGTATATAAAAGTATTAAAAAAAATACATATTTAATATATAGTAAAAACATAGAACTAACGACATCGTAAATAATGGAGTTAGTCACGGAAAAACCTATTTGGAAAATTGCTAAACAATTAATTCAAGGCTATGAAAAACAGTGACTCACTGGGTACGATTTCAATGGCAGAAATTGCACAGGAAAAAAAAATTATGAGAGTGCGCGACTAAACTCACCAACAATACGAATGAAACTGATTCTAGTGATTCATATCGGAATATTCGGCGTACGAAAGTTTGAGAAGACGTGTAATTTAAATCTGTGTTTCTCAAAGCGACGTTTGCTTGAAGATAAATAATATCCATATATGTAGATATAATATATTTTAAATGGTCATATTAATGGAATAATAAAAATATATCTATTAAATAATATAAATTATATATTATAAATTAAATTCTTTTGTGAAATTTTGCAAGTTTTGCAAATTATATATATATATATATATATATATATATATATATATATATATATATATATATATATATATATATATATATATATATTAGAAAATTCTCATCTTTTATATGTGACAGGTTTAAGATTCAACTTTAATATGTTGCATATATGTAATTTTTTACAATATTTCACAATGAAAATTGAAATAAAGTGATATTTTATAATCTATAATAATTAAAAAAATATATAAAAATTTTATTTTACCGATATTAAAAATATTGTATTGTAAATAATGAAGATAAAAAGTAATAAAGTATATAATGTACATAATAAATTAATAAAAATTTATAATAGCTATCATATTAAATACTATGCTGTGTAAAAATTTCAAAATAAAATTATAGACGAAATAAAATGAGAGATGAGATTGAAATGAAAAATAAAAATAATCATAAAATTTCTCATGAAAAATTAAAAACAGATGTTGAGCATCAAACGAATCAAAACTAATAAAAGCATGTTTTCAGATCCATGTCAGTGAATGAAGCTTTTAATTTCAACACACATAATTAAAGAATTATATAGATCGGTATCAGTCTGAGAAAATACTGTTTATAATAACAGATATTATATATTCATTAATAAAAAAGGTTGTGAATTGTTCTGTAATCAATGAACGAATAAATTAATTATTTTTACTTATTAAGAATTGGCATTGTATATATACTGTGATCAAAAAGTAAGGTGAAATTGTCATTTAAAACTCCCGGGCATCAGGAAGGCAGGTTTTTTTCCTAGGTTAGTGGGAATGTCTAAAAGATTTTCTAAGCGTCTGTTTGTCAAAAGGTTTAATTATCTCTGAGTTACATGTGTTTTTACAACTCTTGGTTCCTTCATCACGATAATGCACCATGTCATATTGTATTGGTTCTTCGTGACTTTTTAGCTAAAAATTCGACTCATCGTTCCACAACCACCGTATTCACCCAATTAGGCTCCGTGCGATTTCTGTCTATTCAGCAAACTTAAAAGGCCAATGCGGGGACGTCGTTCTGACACGATTGAGGAGACAAAAACCGAATCGACAAAGGTCTAAAGAGGCTATACTGTAAAAAGACTATTCCGACTGTTTCGAAGACTGGAAAAAGCGTTGGCAAAAGTGCATTTTATCGGACGGGGATTACTTTAATTGGGATGAAATTGATTTAGAAGAATAAATAAAGAATTTACATATTATAAACAAAATAACCTTACTTTGTAATCACAGTGCTATATTTTATTTGAAAGAATTATTTTTTAATAATTCACATCAATTTAAGTATTGATTTATTTTTAGTGCTCTGGATGATTTATGTATATTCAATCGAATTTCTAATTAGAAATGTTCATATGTTTATAAGTTAACAAGAAAAAGATATATATATATATATATATATATATATATATATATATATATATATATTATAAATTTTGATAAATTATTTTTGTTTATTTACCTTGGATGTTAAAGATTCAATTGATTGTGTTTGAACAGGTCTCGCCGGTCTTCTTTGTGTTGTTCCAGCTTCGACATTATAAAATGTCAATATAAATGTGGTAATAAATAAAAGCTCCAATGAGAGCTTCATATTTTAATCTGAAAATTCATAAAAAATAAATAAATAGTGACATCTACATATGACAACTTAAACTATTTTAATTCCTTAACACACACTGTATTTATATGTATTAAAAAACTATCAATTGTGATAAAAATATTTTAATTTAAACTAATTACAATTTAATGATGAATTTATATGATTATTTTTTACATAAAAAAATATCTAATAATTCAAGTTTTTATTTTGTGATTTTTTAATTGATATTTTAAATGTGAAAAAATATTTTTGTTTTTTGTGTTAGAAAAAAATGTTAACATCTCGATTAGAAATAGGTTCAATGATAATTCTAAATCATTACATTAATAATTGAAATTCATTCACATTAAATTAAATAGTTGTACGTGGATCATAATTATAAAAATTAATAATTTATAATAGAGATTCATCATTTATGATAATGTTATGCCACACTATTTTTTTCCATTTATAGATTAATCAGCCTAAGGATTTTCATTATTATTAAAAATATAATGTAAGTTTATATTTATCGCACAAAGATAGACCATTAAAAAAACTATTTGTCAAGACAGAACAGTTCTTTTGTAAACATCGCATCGTTGATAAATTGGAAAATGATATAATTTTTTAGTAATTGAGGTCTAGTTGATGAGATAAATGTACCACCATTGGTTCACTGGGTCACAGGTTGTGCTGATGACCCAACATAAAACATAAAACAACGTTTTGTCAGATAATTTACATGTTTAAAAATCGGCACGTCTTAAAAAAAATAATATATGTATGTGAAAAATAATAATAATAATAGATTCTGTATACATTTTTATTATGATACTGTTTTAGAGACATCATCATGTAGGATTCTAAAATAGGAAACAAAACTATCGACCGGTTTTATTGAATAAACATTCAGTCGTTGACTGTAGACTGTTATATAAAACTTGAATTATATTAGATTAGAAAATGCATAGTGAAATTTGACTATTTTTTTTTTATTATTATTACAAATAGTAATGTGAATGTTTTTATATTTTAATGTATATAAATAAAAAAAATAATATAGGCTACAATAATAATTTCTATAGTATTGAAGTAAACGATATATTTTTTTTTGAATTATCTTCGACGATATTTCCGCATAAATAATGTTAATTTTATAAAACATGATAAATCAAGAAAACATTCTTAAATATATGTGCAAATCTTAAATAATCCTATGCGTATATTACATAGAATAAAATTTCATTTTATATGACATACTTTTCTATTGATTTTTTTTTAATACAAATTTAAAACTATAAGTATTAAAATATTTTAATGAATATATTTAAATTACTATATACATCGATAAAAAGTGAATTGATATGATTTTATGTATTTTGTTTTTTTAGAATTTTTAATTTTGATATTGATACTGATGTTGAATTAAAAGTACATGATGATGACAGACAAATTATTATTGTTACCCACCTTGAAACTGACGCAGCGAACTCGAAGACGGTTATTGTAAAACTGATGTAATCAGATCGAACTTAACATTTATATACATGAGCGTTCTTGATCTTCAATGTCGACGACGTATCCACACTGAAGACACTGCATAAATATTAAATGTAAAATTAGAAAAATAAAACGTATTTAAAATGATGACAAATTATAGTATAATCTAGTATATTTTATATTAAATACTATTCATTTAAAGTATATATATTGATGATTTAAATGATTGATACTCAGGTTTACTTCATATTTCAGATTATTTAGAGTAAAAAAAAAATACAAATCTGCTTTAAGAATCATGAAACAATGACTCTATTCTATAAGAGTTTAAATACCATTTTTTAATATGGAATAATTTAGTATTATTATTATTTTTTTTATATGTATATAACACTGTGATCAAAAAGTAAGGTGAATTTGTTTATAAAATGTAAATTCTTTATTTATTCTTCCAAATCAATTTCATAACGTTCAAAATAATCCCCGTCCGATAAAACGCACTTTTGCTGACACTTTTTCCAGTCTTCGAAACAGTCGGAATTGTCTTTTTGCGGTATAGCCTTCGAGACCTTCTTAGATTCGGTTTTTATCTCCTCAATCGTTTCAAAACGGCGTTGTCGCATTGACCTTTTGAGTTTGCTGAATAGCCAAAAGTCGCACGGATCCAAATCGGGCGAATACAATGGTTGCGGAACGATATTAGTCAAAAAAATAGCTAAGAACCAATGTAGTACGACACGGTGCATTATCGTAATAACAATATCTAAAGATCGGTGGTATAATAATGAATGACAGAGCAATTAGAGAATCAGAAAAGATCAATTATAAAAGTTAAAAGTGGTAAAGATTGTTAATATTTTTATAATGTATTTTATGTTATTGAATTGCAACTAGAGAAGTTAATGAGAAATATCCAAATATTTCCTTATTTATACAAATTTATTTTTAACATTGTACTCATATTTAGGATTCAACGAATATTTCATGTAGTATGTTTTCTTTTTCAATTATAAAAAAAAGATTTTATTCACGTTTAATATGCGTTTAATGTGGATATCCATATTTCTCAATAAACGCATTGTTGACCTTTTGTCAGTTACATTAGTTAAATTTCTACATAAATTATAAACATGATAATATAATTTCCAAAGAAATCTCAGCAATTATAATTGTTTATGTATGTTAATTTATCTAAATTTTTAACGATCAACGTTTTACCAAAATAGGATTGTGGATGATAATGTGATAAATGAAATTTCAGAATATTTGTAAGACGTCATTATAATTTAGAGCGAAGTCTTAGTAAATCAGCTAAAAATATTAAATTTTATAAAAAAATATATTTTATTTTAGATATTGTTTTATTTATGTTAAATATCGATTGAAAACAATGTTTTTTTTATTAACATACATCTTTAGATCACAGATCTACATTTCAGTCTGCTTTAACAGTTAATACAGATTCAATCGGACACATTAAATCGAATAAAATTATATTTTTAAATAATTCGATTCTCATAAAAATAACATAATATGCGACATACGTATTTAATAATTGTCAAAACACGATGATGTAAAATAATGTTAATTATCATGTTCGACTGTAATAATTAGAGTTTCTTCGGACTTCCACAAAATAGTGATAAAAAAAGACTATGTTCAAGGTTATCGCAAATTCTTTTTGTTTATAAATATTATTCATTCCTAAGAAATTTTATTTCTTAGTATTGTCCAATTTTATTTATTGCGCAATCTTTTTCTGCAAAACAATTCACGGGAAAACAGTTTTTAAATGATATAAGTATGAAAAATTGTAAAATAAATTTGATAATTCCAATCAATCAATATTTATATATTTTCAAATAAAATATAATATTAATATTCCAATAATAACTTCAAGACGATTTTCGAATAAAGTAAATTAAAAAGCCAGACAATTCGAAACTTAATCCATATAAGGCACACTTTTAATCATTTTAATGAATGTAAATAATAACAACCATTATGAAAAAAAATATTTTATAAGGAATACTTTTATATCCAATTTGAATGATAGTTTTGGAGAAAAAAAAACAGGAAAACTAAATGAAATTTTTATGAATATGGTTGATTGTGATCTTCTAGTGGATGAGAAAGTTATCAATTATCATTGTATTCATATATATATATATATATATATATATATATATATATATATATATATATATATATATATATATATATATATATATAATATATTTCCAAAAAAAAAATAAGGAAATCGTTGTAAAAAAGTCTAAAATCCACTGAATTGATTAGATCCCATCATTTATTTCGTTATATGATTTCTACTAGAAATGTTTGTTAGAATTAGTGAAAGTACTTGTAATTGTATCGTACATCCGATGACATTTATCTTCATGATAGGTTTCCTAAAAATTCGCAATAATTAACACTATTTTTTACTTTTAAATATATTATAACGAAAAAAAAACGAATAAAGTAATAAACAAAACGAGACTTTTTATTGGAATAGTATAATAAAGAATAAATTACAATTATTTTTTTCGAACACATTATAATAAATTGGTGTATTAAAAATATATTTTGTCATGTTAATGTCAATATTAAAAATTAACTTTTTCCCAAATTAATATTATTATGTTTTCTTTGTCGTTTCTTTTTCAACATTTCTTCCCAATTGTGAGCGTGAAGACAGTAAAGCTGCATAGTAGCGCGAGCATCTTCAACAGAACTGTGTTCGCCTTTTTGAATATCTACACCTAACAATGCTTCGGACAGCCTTTTTAATGAAGGTAATCTGCCTTTGGTTATCTGAAAGCGTACAAAATTATTATGAAGTGAAATTCAATTTTAAATAATTTCGATTATTTACCATTTTGAAAGGTCTATATCTAGAAGTATCTCTAATTTTTGCAATAGGATGACTCAGGAAGAGCACGTCAAGATCATTTTTAATAGCGTGACCTACAAGATATCTGCCTTTTAATATTTCGGAGACCTCCTTTTGAACAGTTTCAAAAGGATCACCATTTAACAGGTCCTCTTTACGGACACCGCTAACGGGCGTTCTATAATCTACAACTCGCTCCCTCGGCTGAACAAATTTATCGTAAATACAGTCTCCAAATTTGTTAACAAGAGAAACTCTAGCGAGCATATTGTCTAGACCCTTATCACCAATGCCAACCATTTCGCAATCCATCGCTACATATCGAGTAAGAACCGGTGTGCCGTCTTTGCTTCTATTGTTAATATTTTCACTCATGTCTGCAATGTTTTTATTTGTGGAATTTTTATTGCGGCTTTTATTCACACCATGACTATGTTTTTCGGTTCTGAGCGCTTTATAATAACCGTTGACCTCGCGTTTTACCTCTTTTCTATGGCTGGATAAATTGGGAATTTCCTGTTTCTGGTTTTGAAGAAACGATTGCCAATTTGCACTTATTACGTTTCTGTCTATTGTTGTCTGTGCATTTTTCTTTTTACATGCGCTCTTATTTATGTCCGTCATTTGATCAGTGTTGATATAATGTAATAAGGTAAATGTGAAAAAATCCACGACAGAGTTAAAAACATAAAGTAAATTTCTAAAAGCTTGTATAACAATATAAATTATAAATACGATGAAACTCTGAAAAAAAAATAAAAATCAATTCAATAATATTATTCTTATATATTTAAACATTTGTAATTAATTTTATTTTTATGCAATATAATGTAGAAATTTAATTCATTGCATTTTATTTTTTTAATATCATACAATCGACTAAAATAAGAAAATTACGAGTCAAATTAACAAATTCATAGTGAATTGAAGAAATAAAAATCATTAAGTTATTTTTGAACATAATGAGAAACGATACACAAGTGAGTCGATTAATAGTGAAATATTGTTGAAATGAAAACAACTAACCTAACAGTTCAATAATATAATGCATCCTTAAATAACAATAAAAATTATTATTTATGTTTATAAAAAAAATATAAATAAATACGTACTTTAATATTTAGAAAAAACATGAATGTAAAATTTGATCAAATAAAAAACAACGTAAAATAAACTAACCAAGGCACAACGCAATGTTGCCACATGGTAAGAATTGACAGTTGAAAACAGTATAACCAACATATTAATATTGGAATGTAAAAGCATGCAAAGCAATATATATTATGGTATTTTAAAAATTATATTCTATATTTAGAGCTAATATGAAATCAACCTTTGGCACCCGAAATAAAATTAGATTTTGTGCGATTTTTTTTTATTCAAATTTTAATATACTAAAAAATAATTTTTCTTTCATGAAATTTTCAAATATATCCATTTATTACTATTTTAATTTGCATTTAAATGTTTAAAATAATAAAATATAAATAAATAAATTCAATATTTTTTAATGTAACTTGTATTTAGTTTTAATTAAAAATAGAGAAACCTTTTAAGTTAAAATTTTTAAATATCTTTAAATTTAATTAATATAATATATTAAAAAGTAGTAATAATTAATAGTTTGATTTTTTTCAAAAATTTTCACGCAATGACTTCACTCAGTGTGCTTTATAATTATAATAGCCTTGAGCCTAACTTACCACATATTTTATTTCTCGCTATATTTTACCTGCTCAATGGAACCATTGCGATATACTTTCAACACCATTAAATGCTAGATAGATTGTTAATAATGTTGGTATTGTTAGTTCAAAATGATTAAACAATATTTAATCTGAATGATAATTAATTTGGAATTTGAAGAAATATTTTGGTTTTTCAAAAGAAGTTAACGATTATATTCTATTCTATAATTTATAAATTGTAAATTAATATTTTTTTGATATTTAAGAATAAGCCCTTTTTCGAGAATGAACTTAATTGCATTTTTTTTATTAATTATATAATTTATTTTTATCAATATTATATTGGAATGTATTAAAAAAATATTTGATAATTTTGATAAATGGCAACACTTAAATAAATGTCAAAATCTCGTGTGTGTTTTCATTTTATTATGTTTAGGTTAGAAGTTAACTTGTTAATCTAGTTTAAAAATAAGTTTGTTACAAACAACTTTTTGAGTTTTTTAGTTTATTTCTATGCTAAAAATTAAAAATAAAAGTTGTATTTGAATTCGCAATAAAATGACAAATACATTTTATGTACATATTAATTCAATAATTTTAATTTTATTTTTATTTTTCAAGTGTTATATGTATAAAATTTAATTTTAATAATCTTTAATCATAAATAATATATTAAAAATATTCAGGTTGATCGTAGATTTTATGATGCAGAAGCTATATGATTTTTTTAGTAGAATATATTTGCATTAATTTAAATTAAAATATCTTTTTTTTCTGATGGTTTTAGCTTATCAACACCTTGAAAATCTTAAGGTTTTTACGATAATATTTCAAATTTAGAGGATTTGAAAAAATTACAAGAAATTTATAAATTTTCCATAATCTCGAATCCATCCTACGACTGAAACTTTAAAAGCGATTGTATTAATAGATAAATTCTTATAGATATGGATAATTATTTCATTTGAATGTGACGGAAATAATGTGCCCTAAGAATTTATCTGTATTTTAAAATAATAATTTATGAATGTGACTGATATTTATTTTAATTATTATTATTACATACACAAGAATATGTATATAATATACAAAACTGCATTATTTTTGAGAATTAAAAATATTATTAAAAAATCTTTGTTCGTTGCATACAAATGACAGAAAATGCAAATATGTTTTCAGATAATATTTATTATTATACAATAAAATTAATGTTTCATGAAGAAAAACCATGTATGTATGTACTTGAATAGATATTTTTGATAAACATGACACTGAAATACTTCACTTAAAATACTATATTATACATTATATAATAATAGTAATTATTAATAATAAAAAAAAACAATTTTCATAGAAAAAAATGTACAATCTATTTTGAAATTTAGTATTAAAAAGTATATATTTTTAAAATAATAAAACATTATTTAAAGAACAATATGTAATTTAAAAAATTATAAACTGAATTGACATTATAACCACAGGTCTTCTGTGTGTATTAGAATTTCTTTTTGCGCGTAATCTTTCGCTCTCTTATTATAATTATCTGTTGATGGTTAAATTAAATGTGTCGATGGAAGATAAACCAACTTTTTATCTTTAAAAATTTCTCAAAATGTATCAAGAAAGAGGAGCATTATAAATTCACAATAGTTTAAATTGTTATTCAATGAAAAATGTAAATTTCTCTATAATTTTTACATACACAAATTCACCTTACTTTTTGATCACAATGATCTATTTTATTTATCAAAAAAGTAATGGTCTCTAAAATGATCTCTGAAACTAAATAGTAAAATAGAATGAAAATGTAAAAATTGAAACAGAAATACGTAATGAAATTGAATTACATGATTTAAATTTTACAGTATTTCATCTATGTTATAAGTAGATTGAATGACAGATTAATTAAATTTACTATAAATCATCAATTCGATAAAAGTTTAAAAAGGAAGAAAAAAACTTTCCGCCTCTTCGCATCATTTAATTTGAAACTACGAATAAAGACTTTTTGTCGTAGTTCAACGTTGAATTTCAACGATAATGAAAACATCAATGTAGAAATATATATATATATATATATATATATATATATATATATATATATATATATCGAGAATGAAAACGTTCAAGTAAATTTGCCTTCAAATTACACGATTTAAAAGATTGAAAAAAAGTCTTAAAAATAAAATAAAATACAAAAACGTTTTTTTTTTATTAATTCGTTTTAGTAGATTGAATCCATGAAAAAGTTTTATTAATGAAATTTGAAAAGTTTACGTCAAATAATATATATGCTTAATGTTCGATGAATAATTTTAATCTACGCGAATTAAATTCTATTTTAAGTATAATAGGAAAAATAGTAATTTACATTTGAACATAGAGTAAGTGTTGCTATTTATTATACAATTATTATAAAAGGATACTCGAACACTTCTATTATATCATGAGATATTCTTGAAAGTGTTATCGGATAAATGAACATAATTTTATAGCGCTCGTCGATTATTCTCATGACACTAAACGTGTTAAAAATATGCAATATATATATATATATATATATATATATTTTTATTTATTTTTTTTTTTTAATAATATTTTAACTTCCACTGGATTACATAAATGTAGACGCATTTTCGAGTTATTACAGTAAATTTGCGGACAATGATAGCAAATGCCATATACAGTTAACGTCTCTTGACCACTATCAGACTGTAATTATTATTCGCTTCCGTTTCCGGAATTCGTGTACCTTACGGTCAATTTGCATGACGAGAATCATTCCGCAATTTCGAACGATATTCTCGTATCGTTCCGCAATCACCGTATTCGTCCGATTTGGCTCCGTACGATTTCTGATACGACACGATTGAGGAGATAAAAATCGAATTGAAGATGGTTTTGGAGGTTATTGCCTTCGAAAAAATACTATTCCGACTGTTTCGAGGATTGGAAAAAGTGTTGGCAAAATTGCATTTTATCGGACGGGGATTACTTTGAAGGGGATGAAATTAATTTGGAAGAATAAATAAAGAATTTGTATTTTATAAACAAATTCACCTTAATTTTTGATCGGTGTAATATATAGTCTGTGGTTCTAAAAAAAGTCTTGTTACTTTTATATCAAACTCTGTAAAGCAAAAAGGGGGAGATATTTTTTTCTTAGTATTTCAACTGAAAGGTTTTGAAGAAAATGCAATTTTGTGACAACAATATATATATATATATATATATATATATATATATATATATATATATATATATATATATATATATATATATATATATATATATATATATATATATTACTTACATGAATGAAAAACGAAAGAAAGATCTGCGGTAGAGAGCGTCGAGGAAAATAGTGGACAAAAAATGAGGGAAGAAGAAAATAAGGCTGCCTCGAAGGTGAAATCGGTGGAAAAGACGAACAACGAAAGGTTTGTTAGTTCATGTAATGCAATATTCATTTCTGCAGAAAAGTTTCACGACAGATATTTTCTTTTTGCAATCGGAAAGATTCGATCGTTCGACCAAAGTTTTCATTTCGGTAAACACCTGTGGAAAATTTTCGATTTTCTTTTTGCACACTCGCTCGATTAGATAGACTACCGGTAAATAGGAGAAGGAATGCTTAATTTGGAAATATCAACAGTTCAATTTTCTTTGAGGCTTTTCGGGCAAAACGAAACGTAAATATTTAGTCGATTTCGTCAGACGTTCAAGTAAAGAAAACTTTCGGCGCAATTTAATATTCAACGTTATGAAAGTTGTACTGAATTTATTTGAGATCGTCTATCAAAATCCTGTTTGTTTTCTAATTTTTTTTTTTTCGTCAATGTGAATCATAGGAATCTATTTTAATTTATGCTTAGATAAGAAATATAATGAAAAAAGAATGGGACAATTTGATGATGAAAAGAAACATGTTATGGATTATTTTGCATATATTTATTTATTCAAAATAACTTTAAACTGAAATATCTAATACGTAATCCAATTATAAAATGACTTTTTTTTAATGTCGATTAATCCTGTAATGCATCCAAAATATTTTTTCTTTTATATTAAAAATCTTGTCATTTAGATCCAAAATTTTGTTTTTATTTAAATTTTTGAGATATAAAAACTATTCGATTGATACCAAATTCATAAATAATTTTCAAAAATATACAACTCGTCTTAGAAGTTGTGTAGATTAGATATTGGTCTTTTTATCAAAAAAAAACCTTTTATCTATATAATATTATATCATGGAAATAATGTGAAAATTTCAAATATTAAATTGAAATAAAAGTACTTAAATCAAAATGTAATCTTTATATAAAAATAAATAAACAAATAAAAATCAGTAATGAAATAGATCGAAAGTTTTTATTATACAATAAATTAGAAATTTTAATAATAAGTTATTTACAGTTTTATTGTTCATTTTTTTTGTATAGTTTAAGTGAATAATAATGGAAAAGATTTCGTATATCCATAAAAAAAACAAGTTTCCGAACTTCTATAAATAAACTTGACAAACAATTTTGGCCCAAACAATATTTTTTTCACACAATAAAAAAAAGTTGATATATTATGATTCATGTAATCGTTATCAATTTCTGCGATTGTGGCAACAGTTTATTATTATTATTATTATAATATATTTGATATTTTTCATTTAAAAAAAATATTTAAATCTTTTGAAAAAAAAAATAGCTTTACTTCACAATTATACGATATAATTTAATTTATACACGTATTGTTTATTGTATTTATTATGATAGAAATCGAATAATAAGTATGCGTGTCAATGGTCGTAATTATTAACGTCAAGGTCATATTTGTCGTGATATTAAAGTTTTTAACGTCAGTGTTGGACGTGTGTTCGTAAAGTTTCTTATTTATATATATATATATATTTTTGACGTGAATTTGACGATGTTTTCCATGAAGATATATTTACAGGATCAAAGGATAATAATATTGGCGAAACATCAGTTCTTTATTTACTTCTAGTTTGTCGCAAAGAGATGATAATGTAAGTGCAAAGGACTCATTTTAAATCAGTAATATTTATGTAATAATATTATTAAATTTATATAAACCTACTATATGTTTTATATATTTTGCTCGTTAAGTTTTTAATTATTTCCTCTTAACCCTTCAATGTTAAAAAAAATATTATTTTTAATTTATTCATCTATCTATATCTCTATCTCTTTTCCACTTGTTTGTTCTTAAAATAACTATAAACTCGTTTGTAGCTTAACATATTTAAGACTGGTCGGTTTAATAAAAACAGAAACATTTTTTTTCCTTATCAACAAAATGCCGAAATAAATTTAATATTTTTTTATTATCGTAAATCACCGTATGTTTTTTTTTTCAGATTACCGATAATGTATCATTAGTTTATAATAATTGTTTTAAACTTCGCAAAATGGATGAAAATAGTCAAAATTGTGAAATAGAAGATAATAAAATGAAGACAGACGAGTTACAAAATATACTGAAAAGATTCGTATATCGTTTTGTGGACACTTTAGAAAATAAATTAGATAAATTTGAAAGCAATATATATGAAAACGAAATAAACATTACACAAATTACCAAGAGTGCAAATGATAGCGTGAAAGGTGTAGGAAAACTTTTCGGCAGTCCGGCGATTATTATTCCTCAAATTGCGAAACCCATAATGGAAAAGTTTGATAAAAATAATCAATTAAAAAAAGCGCTTCGAGTCGAAGAGCTGGTGACAAAATTCAGAGAGAACAAAATGCTTTTGCGGGAACATTTCTTACAAATTGGCGTAGAAATTTTTTATATATACGAACAACCAATTTTATCGGTAAGCAAAGAGAACAGCAATTTGTTGGCGGTATTGGAATTGGCTGAAATAGCCGCGAATCGTCTCATAGATCATGCCATCAAAAATAAGGATGCGATTTTGAAATCTTCAAACGTATGCCACAGATTGACGAAGAATATAATCAAAGAAGTAAATTATAATATGAAAAAAGTGGATTTTAAAGATAAAGAGGTGTCGTTTCATACGGATCCACGAAATATTTACGACAACGTTTATATTCTTAACGAGATCGAGAATGAGGAAAAAGGTTATCGTATATTTTATCCGAAGAATCAGAAACCCATAAAATTATTCAGACGACAATTTTCGTGCGAAAATTTGGAGAATATCGAAGAGTTCGAAGAAGCGCAAGACGTAATGAAGGAAATAGATCCGCGAAATATATGGCAAGCAGATTATGTTTTTTACGAAAGCCAAAAGAAAGATGTATATGAATATATAAGTTCCAAAAAATTAGATGTTTCCGAAAAAATCGATGCTTTTGGAAAAAAGTTTGATGAACACGCGAAAAAAATTGAAGACTTGGTAGGAAATAAGAAATATATCGGAAACAAATTAGGTGAAGTTCGCACAAAACCTATTCGATTCGGTGTATGGGAACCGTCAAAGTACTTTTCGGGTAGACGGAAAGAATTAGAAGACATCGAGAACAAATTAGAAAATGCATCTGTTGCCCTTATATCTCACGTCACGACTATCACCGGTTTAGGAGGCATCGGTAAAACAGAATTGGCCAAATCCTACACAAAACTGAAGGAAAATCACTACGAAAACATATTATATTTCATTGCTGAAAATCAAGATCAACTCGAGAGTGATTTTAAAGCGATAGCTAGAAGATTAGATATCTCGAGTGATCTGCCGATGAGCGACATCATAAAAAGTGTATATAAAAAATGCGAAGAAACAGGCAACACTTTAGTGATCTTCGATAATGTCGAAAATTTTGAAATAATACGAGAGTATATTCCTCGAGGAAGTTCATGGAAAAATAAACCTAAAGTACTGGTGACGTCCCGTTACAGAAATTGGAATGTAGACGAAATTGGGGAGATTAAAATAATAGATTTGAGTATTATGACTGATAATGAGGCCACGGAGATGGTACAAAAGGGATTGAAATTTGAAATTGACAACGACGATGAGATTAAAAAATTAATTAAGACTCTACAAAATTTTCCTTTAGCTATTAAACAAGCCATCCATTATATAAATCAGCAAAATGTAAATATTGAAAAACCTGAGTATCTAATAGCCGATTATATAGAAGAATTTGAAGAGAATCCTGCAGACAGTTTAGATGAGGGTATTAATAAAAATGAAGATCTCTATAGATATACAACGTACAATACGTGGAATATAAGCATCAATAGGATAAAAAAGGATGAAAAATACGGAGATTTAGCTATAAACTTACTAGAAATCATGTCCTATTTGTATTCTGACGCCATTCCGATAAAGGAAATATTTAAAACGCTACAACCGAAAAAAAGAAGAGAAGCAATCAACATCCTTTATAATTTTTCGATGATCGATTTAAAAAACGGAAAGGCTTCCATACATAGACTGATACAGGAAGTAATAAAAATAAAGCTGAAACAGGAAAATCGAGAGGAGCAAATAATTTCGCAGGGATTAAAATATTTCCTAGAAGGTGCTAACAATAATTTAGAACGCAGTCAAAATAGTTTAAACAACTATGCATTACTTTGGGAAGCGAGTGGTAAATACAGATCAATAATTAAAGAATTTTACCTCAAAGCGCTCGCTAGTCATTCGTCTATAGAGCCTCTTCATCTTCTTTTTCGAAAGCGAATAGTGAAAGAAGAAAATGTATTGAAAATGATTGAAACGATGAACGAATTACTGAACGAGATAATCGACGAAAATATGAAAGAGTGCGAGAATCTAAAGAAGAAAATCGAATTATTGAAGAGAAATTCGTTACATATTGCTTCGCAATATAAAAGAAAAGAAGTTATAAAATATTTAGTGAAAATTGGTAGTAATATAGATGTTAAAAATAAAACAGGAAAAACGCCACTTCATATTGCTTCGAAATTCGGCGATGTAGAAACGGTGGATGAAATAATAAAATGCGGAAGCAATTTGAACGCAAGAGATAATAAAAATAGATGTGTCCTTCATTTTGCCGCCGTGAACATTAATCATAGAAACGTGTTTGAATATCTAGCATCGAAAATAGACGATTGCAATATATCCGACAAAGATAATAATACACCGTTGCATTTAGCCGCGCAATACGGTAAAGTGGAAATGATCGAATCAATTCTAAAAAACGGCGGAGATTTAAACAGAAAAGGTAAATATCAGAAAACGGTTCTTCATTATGCCGCCATGAATATAGGAAATGCGGATGTTTTAGAATTTTTCATATCGAAAGGCTGCGACGTTAATTCGTGTACCGAATTCGGCACTACACCTTTGCAAGTGGTCGCCAAATTCGGCAACATCAAAATGATCAAAGCAATTCTAAAACGTCACACCGTAGATTTAAGCGTTAGAAATAAATTTGAACGAACAATTCTCCATTTTGCCGCTCACAATTTGAATAATGCGGATATTTTCGAATATCTAGTGTCAAATGGGTGCGATGTCGATTGGCGCGATCTCGAGGGCGTTACTCCGTTACACATGGCGGCTAAATTCGGAAATGTGAAAATTGTCGATACAATACTCAAATGCAATTGTGATTTGAATGTGAAAGGTCAAAATCAACGATCTGTTCTTCATTTCGCCGCTAGGAACACAAGTAATCCAGACGTGTACGGCTTTTTAGTGTCGAAAGGTTGCGATATTCATACATGCGACGAGGATAATAATACACCGCTTCATTTGGCCGCTCTTTTCGGTAATTTGAGCAACGTCAAATCAGTTCTCAAATATAACGAAAATGTAAATATTAGGAATAAACTTCAAAAGACCGCACTTCATTGTGCCGTTCAAAATATTAACAATATCGACATTTTTATGTTTCTCGTATCGAAAGGATGCGACGTTAATGCGCGCGATATATATAATAACACACCGCTGCATTTAGCCGCATTATATGGAAATATAAAAATTATTGAAATAATTCTCAAATGTAATGGCGATTTGACTATGAAAGGTCAATATGGACGGACGCCACTTCATGTCGCAGCTATGAACACTACTAATTCGGACGTGTTTGAATTTTTGATATCGAAAGGCTGCGACGTTAACCAATACGACGAGGATAATATTAGACCGCTAAGTCTCGCCGTAAAATTTGGAAATATTAAAATTATCGAAACGGTTCTTAAATATGACGGAAATATAAATGTTAAAAATAAATTTAAACAAACACTTCTTCATTATGCCGTTCATAATACTAGTAATGCGGACGTATTCGAATATCTATTATCGAAAGGCTGCGATATAAACGCATGCGATGAGGATAACGTTACTCCTTTGCTTCAAGCTGCTCGTTTTGGAAATATTAAAATAATCGATACGATACTCAAATATAATGGAAATTTAAATGCAAAAGATAAATATCAACGGACGGTACTTCATTTTGCCGCACTTAATACTGTTAATGCGGACGTTTTTGAATTTTTAGCATTGAAAGGATGCGATGTCAATTCGTGCGATGTGGACGACGATACGCCGTTTCACGTGGCTGCCAAATTCGGAAATATGGAAATAATCGAAGCAATACTGAGAAACGGCGGAGATTTACATTTTAAAAGTAAACATAAACACACGATACTTCATTTTGCCGCTCAAAATATTAATAATGCGGACATTTTTGACTTTTTGACATTGAAAGGTTGCGATATACACGCGCGCGACGAAGACAACAATACCGCTTTGCATTTTGCCGCGCAATTCGGAAATATTCAAATTGTCGACGCAATTTTGAAACGCGGCGGCGATTTGACCGCTAAAGGTGAATATCAACGAACGGTTCTTCATTTTGCCGCAATGAATACTAATAATGTGGACGTATACGATTTTATCGCATCGAAATGCTGCGATATTCACACATTCGATGAAGAAATAAATACTCCGCTGCATTTAGCCGCGTCTAACGAAAATTTAGACGTCGTCAAATCGATTCTCGAACGCGACGGAGATTTGTACGCTAGAAATAAATATCAAGATACCGTTCTTCATTTTGCCGTTAGGGCTATAAATATAGATTTAGTTACGTTTCTGATATCAAACGGTTGCAATTTTAACGCGTATAATGTATACGGCGATACTCCGTTACATTTAGCCGCTCTAAATGGAAATTTAAAAACGGTCGAATTTGCACTCAATCTCGGCGGAGATTCGAGTGCAAAGGGCGAATGTCAAAATTCGATACTTCATTTTGCCGCTCAAAACATCAATAATACGGACATATTTGAGTTTCTTGTGTCAAAAGGATGCGATATTAACGCGTGCAACGCATTCGATATTACACCGTTACATGTGGCTGCACAATTTGGTAACGTGAAAATGATCGAATTAATACTGAAACTCGGCGGTGATTTGAGTGTTAAATTTGATAATCAACAGACAGTTCTTCATTATGCCGCTATGAATACTAGTCATGCGGACGTATTTGAATTTTTAGTATCTAATAAGGGCTGCGATATTAACGCACGTGACGAAGAGAATAATAGTCCGTTACATTTAGCTGCCGCATTTGGAAATATATATAATATTAAATCTATTCTTAAATATAATGTAGATTTGAGTATGAAAGGTGAATATCAACAGACGGTTCTTCATTTTGTTGCGCGATACAATAGCGATACGGAAGTGTTCGATGTTTTGGTGACGAATGGCTGCGATGTCAACGTTTGCGATGAGGAAAATATTACTCCATTACATTTAGCTGCCGGTTATGGAGATATTGAAATGGTTAAAACGATTGTCGATCACGGTGCAGATATTTATGCTGTGGATAACAGCGGTAGGAATGTCTTTGATTTTGCTAAACTAAATACTAAGTATGAAGAAATTTCTACCTACATTTATTCCATAAAAAAGAATTTAAATGAAAAATAAAAAAAAATAGATCTGATGGTGCTATTTAAAATAATATTTGAAGATGATAAATATTTAATGTCCTCTTTACATACTATTGTGTCAAAAAAGTAAGATCATTTATAGTTGTTTTGAAGTGTATATTCTTTCATTTAAAGAATGATATATTTCTTTGGACTTTTCAGATGTAATTCAATATATATATATATATATATATATATATATATATATATATATATATATATATATATATATATATATATATATATACTATTGTAGAATTGAATCTAATATGTTACAAGACTTATATATATTTTTTATATTTATATTTTATATACCTCATAGTGAATTTTAAATATTGTTTTATATTTTTTTTATGTAAATATTGTAGAATATGTAAATGAAGATGTATTTTTTTTATGTATGATGAAATAAATTACTATATGTGATAATAAGTATTAATTTATTATTATTTAAATTGGTAAATGTTGAATATGATTTGATGATTATTAACATGTGTTAATAATTTTAGGCTTTATGAAAGTGGATGTTTTTTTTTTAGATGGGAATCAATTTAAGCTATTCAAACTTGCAGAAGTATCAGTTAAAATAATATTAGCTTAAAAAGCTTATTATTTAAACATGTCTTCTGAATGAAATTTTTAAATATAATTCTCCATTCTACATTATTTTTATTATAATATTTATTTGTGTGCTTCTTGCACTTATAAATAATTAAAATAAACAATTCTATAATTAAATTAAATTCTTATAATTAAATTAAACAATTCTATATATAGTTAATATTTTTTCTTATCAAAATCATTTGCTCAATATATATATATATATATATATATATATATATATATATATATATATATATATATATTTGTATAATGTCGAGGTTACATTATTGCTTCTATACTTTTGTATATAACTATCATTAAAAAATGATATTTTTATATATTGAATTGTTGAATTTATTTTCTATTTTATTGTAACTGAAATTGTAATTGTATTTTTGTCTGATGACTTAAAAAAAAACGATACTTGGTCTAAGTGTTAAGATTGATAATAAATTATCTACTCTGTGATATAGCATATATTATGATTTTTTTTGTATTCGATATTTGAACAATATGTTGCAGATTTTGTATATTTTGATGTTTTTATAATATAATAAATAATATTTGCCAGTATTGAGCTTTGGTGATTTTTTTTTGTTTTCCCTTTTTTTGTATATATATATATATATATATATATATATATATATATATATATATATAACGTTATATCTTCAAGAAGTATTAAATATTTATTTAAAGGACAATGTAAAGAAATATCATTCGTACATATAAAATATATGACCGACAAACGAAGGAGACAAACAAACAAATCGAGCTTCTACGATATTAAATGGTAAGGGTGGAAAAGCGACACTTTCAAAAAAGCTTATATATATATATATATATATATATATATATATATTCTTAAGTATTCATTCCTACAGAAGAATATTTGAATTATCTAAAAATTTGTATGTTATATATTTTTTCAATATTTTATCATAATTTTGAAGACTAGGTATAATATTTTCAATCCAATAATATTATTTCATAAATACGAATTAATTTATTAAAAATTAAAAATAATCGTATTTTTTAAAGTGATATTATTTAAAGTTTTTATTTAAAAAGAAAATAAGTACGTTTGGAATTACTTTTTATAATCATTTTTTTTTTAAATTTTGGATTTTATAAAAATAAAATATTTTTCAGTCATAAACTGTGATACGTTATAATTTTTTTTGACGATTAATTAATACGTTATAAGAGAGAAAATAATGTTTTTTTTTGTAATATGTATTTTTTCTAGAGATTTTAGTATTTCTTGACAAAGATTTGTAAAGTGTTACCTGTGTTGAAAATAAATTCTTCAATTAATTCAGTTAAATATTGAATAATCTATATTTTATTAAGTATATCAATCGTTTTTGTAACTTTATTTAATAACCACTGATATATACATCAACATTTAAAAAAACAATATATATATATATATATATATGAACTTTTGTATTGTATATATTAAATCGAAAAGTAAATACTAAAAATCGTACGGTTCATCGTTTAACTATTGAATAAGGTTTCCGCTATATTCAAATTTAACGTCACCAGAAAAGGAATGCCATGTCGTATCATTTATCATTTTATACATTGTAATAAATGTCCTGTCACATCAAAGTAGTGCGACGGGAATAAATAAATACACGTCGCTCGCCCGAAAATCAAGACGAAATTGTCGGATTAGTGAAGGGCTCAATGGAAACACCGTCGAACAGTTTAATACATTGCCTTTAAAATGTACACGTGTGTGTGTGTACACGTATAATGTCTTGTAATTGATCCGTGCCAATAAATGGAACAGGATTAATTATACGAAGCAACGAAATACTTATTGGAGACAAGTGAGTAAAATCAGCTCAATGGAAAATTAAGCATTGCCCGACGCCAATCAGGTGTAGATAACATTTTTCTTTTATATATTTTAAATATAATCAAAAAGTGATCGAAAATTGGACTTCCCGTGAGTCAATTGAGATAACCACAAATCGGAAATAATTTTCAGGTAAAATGACATAGAATTATTTTTTCAAATAAATTCAAATACTATTTATTTATGTTTAATATAGTTATAAAAAAACATCCTATACATTATCTAGATACTAACAAATTTTTATACAATTAAAAATAATATGTATATATATATATATATATATATATATATATATATATATATATTGATATAATATATTATATTAAGCGCTTGATAGTAATAATAGTAATTTGATTCGTATTATACAATACAGGATTATTACGCTTATTTTGAGCGATTCTCCCTCAAATTCCCCAGATTATCGGTTTTATTATACACAAAGTAAACGAAGTCCAAACGATACAAGTGCGGCAAAAGCGATTCGCTTAAATTAATGATTTGATTTCATACTCTTTTTTTTTTGTTAATATATAAATCATTTAACTATATGAATTAATTAATTATATATTTTTGTGTAAATGCATATTATTGTTTGATATTTTTTCTTTATGTTTATGTCGCATAAAAATGCAAAATCTATCGCACATACATGCGCAATAGACTCGAACGGATCACAAAAAGCGGTTCTCCGGTTTCGCTCCTATTTTGCACAAAAAAAAAAACCAATAGCTCCGAATTTTGATTCCGCCTCTTTCGAAAAAGAAATGTAATTAATTCAGTACGAAAAATTTTCACAACGCGTTTCGTTATAGTCGATAAACGCGAAGAACGATCGGCAAATCAGTTCCGCGCACTTGTTCCCATTGGCATCGAGCGTTCCCGCGTACGAATATACTTTTATAGAGCAGGATATGAACGAATTCGTTCACCGCAAATCCATTTTGAATTTCGCGTAAACTCGCACGATAATTAAATTTAATCGGCAAATGGGTTTCCCATTATTGCCGAAATTGGGATGTGCGGTTTTGATTCGACATTCAACTGTATTTGCTCATTGAAGCCGACTCGATTGTAAATTGACTCGGATTTTTTTTTTTTTTGAAAAACATCGGATTTTCGACCTTATTGCAATAATCAGGACGCGGTCATAGCAAACGTGTATCGCGTATTTTTTAAATATTTCTTTTACCATAAAGCAAATATACTATATAACACAGTGATCAAAAAGTAAGGTGTATTTGTTTATAAAATATAAATTCTTTATTTATTCTTCCAAATCAATTTCATCCTCTTCAAAGTAAAACGCACTTTTGCCAACGTTTTCTCCAGTCCTCGAAACAATCGTAATAGTCATTTTCTAGTATTCTTCAAGGCATTTTAAATTTGCTAAATAGCCAGAAGTCGCACGGAGCCAAATCAGACGAATACGGTGGTTGCGGAACGAACTAATGCAGTATGACATGGTGCATTATCGAAGGAACCAAGACTTATAAAAACACTTGTAACTCGGAAATATTTTTTTTTTGACAAACTGACGTTTTGGAAATGTTATAGTCAGTCCTAACAACCTAGGAAAAAAAATACAACTTACTTGCCTTCCTAATGCTTGTGAGTTTTAAATGACAATTTCACCTTACTTCTTGATCACATTAGTATAAAAAATAATTAGATCATCTTATTTAATGACATGTAAAATACGTATATGATCCATAAATCATTCTTGATATATTTTTACAATATAAATTTATAATATTAATAATAATAATAACGATATTATGTTTTAAGAAAAATATAAAGACAAAAAAAATATTAATTAAATTTATATGTATAGACATGATAAAAAATATTATATTTTAATATAATTTAATAAATATTAAATAACGTTCCATCAAATAATTCCAAATTAATTGGAAGTTTTCATGAAATAATTAAAATGAAAGCTAAATTAAAATAAAGTTGTCGAAGCTTCGATTAATTTTCGTAATGTGAAAAATATAGCGTTTTTTTTTTGGTGTAAATTATTATAATTTTTTTCGGTTAAATACGAAAAATAAAAATGGAAATGAAATCTTTGAAAAAAAAAAAAACTCAATCGAGTATCAGCTATTTTGTAAGAACACGATAAAGCCATTTCGATTAAGCCGCGGTCGCATTAAACCGGTTACACGTTTAATTATTCATTTTTAAAATTTTGAATTATATTAATATTGATAAATTTTTTTTACACTAAGTTTTATCGAAACACAAAAGTGATATTGAATGATATTTGGGTGCGAGTCGACATTTTTAATGTTTTAATATATTATTTGTTAAAATACAATATATTTTAAATATAATCTATTAGTTTTATACTAATATATATATATATATATATATATATATATATATATATATATATATATATATTAATATATATATATATATACATATATAAATATATATATATATATACATATATATATATATATATATATATATATATATATTAATATATGTGTAGAAGAAAATATTGTGTGATACTCGTCGAAAATAAAGAGGAAAGTTTCAATTTTAAAACTGTAATATAGTGGGAGTACGCTTTTTCAAAAAAAAAGACTTCAATTAAATAAATTAAATTAGTAAAATTAACAAAATTATGGAAAACATTCATCTTATTCGATTTAGACACAATAATTATCGGTGAAAGTTTTCATGGTGTTGAATTAATTTAACATTTATTATTAAATATACCATTAACACCTTAATTTTATCCGTTTTCTGAACAAAATTTTTCATATTATTTATGTGGACCTTATAGCTAATTACGACTCTTTTTTTAGAAAAAATGAAAACAAACCGGACCGATAAAACATGCTATATTTGAAGTATACAAAGTTCAATTTAGCCCAGATAATATTCAAGCTATAGAAACAATAATGATAGATTATTCTTATTCATTATTAAGAAGATGCGAGGAAAAGGACATGTAATATATAAAATTCGACGAATGTTAGTTTAACTATATTTTTCACCAACATTTTTCGTATTCACAATAATGCACCATGTCATACTGCATTGATTTCAAAAAATTCGATTCATATCGTTCTACAACCACTGTATTCGCATGATTTGATTCCGTGCGATTTTTGGCTATTCAGCAATCTTAAAAGACCAATGCGGGGACAATGCGTTTTGACACGACTGAGCTGATAAAAACCGAATCGAAGAAGGTCTTGAAGGCTATACCGGAAAAAGACTATTCCGACTGTTTCGAGGACTGAAAAAATCGTTGGCAAAAGTGCGTTTTATCTAACGGTGATTACTTTGAAGATGTTTTAATTGATTTGATAGAATAAATAAAGAAAGAATTCATCATACTTTTTGATCATAGTGTTATACATTAATTATTGTTTTTTTTTTCTTATTTACATACATATATACTATATAATATATTTTATTATATTCGGTCGTGTATATTGGAGTAAACTCGCGGAGTAAAATAAAAAAAAAAAATACGAAAAAAATGAGCGCGTTTAATGTGCACAGGTGTTGGTGCGCATGTCGCAACAAGTGTGTTGTCGTAGCGCTTTTAGTCGTCGTAAGTCAGTCGTCGTAGAACCACAACGCGGGCCTCTACGACGAATACGCTCTGTTCGCAACACAATTCTTTACGATACAACTTTTTCTTTCTATTTTTCAAACATCCTATATACAATTATTTTCATTATTACGAACACTAATTACGATCGACACTCTATGTACGTATTTTCAATTTTAATGTATATATATATATATATATATATATATATATATATATATATATATATATATATATAATTAAAATCAATCATTAATTATATTTAAAAATAAATAAGGATAATTATAATTTTTCAATATTAAATATTGATGATAAAAAGTTCGAATATTTTTAAAATATTTTCATCATTGATTATTATTGGAAAAATGTTGATTTTTTTAAAATATTTATCTCAAATTAGATACGTTTTAAATATTTCAACGCATGATCTAAAAATTAATTGTTTAATAAATGTGTTAATATATTATAGAATTTGTTAGATAAATATTTTAGTTTATTATTGTTTTTATTTAATCGCGTGATCTAATTTTTTTTAAATTAAATATTTTTATTATTGAAATTTTTAAAATTTCTATTGATCAATTGAGAATTAAAATAAAAATATCTTTATATAAATATTATTTTTTATCGTAAAAAAAAAATACAATTTAATATATAAATACTTTTTTTGAAATAAACGTTGATTACGCGTAAAACAATCCGAATAAAATAATATTTCTGTAAATTTACATATCATAAATAATATTTATAAAGTTATTTATTTTTAAATGAAAAAAATAAAATCATATTTTCACAAATATTGGTAAAGCCTAAAGTTAATTGCTTTTCATAAATATAAACTTTATGCTTTGAAAATTTTCAACGAATTTTCATACTTTGAATAGGTAAACGGAAATTGGAAAACTTCGATCAAATTTGTTTCGTTTTTTTAATGTTACTTATTTTAACATATGATTTTTTTGCAAAAAATTGATATACATACATATAAATATATATATATATATATATATATATATATATATATATATATATATATATATATTTAAATTGAAATAAAATATATTATAAATATTTTTAAGAAATTAAGTGTTATTTTTTTAATGAAAAAATTCGACTGAAAAATTTTCATTTAAAATAGAGATTTATTATTCTAAAAAAAAATAATACGATATTTCTTATTAAAAAAATAAAATAAAATAAATAAATAACATTTCGATTGGAAAAATCGAATTCTTAATAATTAATTTAGAAAATACGCATACACACATATATACATGCAAATAAATCAAATCGTCGTTTACAATATAGAAAAAAGCTCACTATATAAATATCAATTTGTAAAGCTTTGTCCGCATCAAAAAATACGACGAAAATCCGTGTAAATCTGTGCGCGATTTATGCGAATATATTATTATCCGAATTATATTTATACCATATATATATATATATATATATATATATATATATATATATATATATATATATATATATATATATATATATATACGTATAATTTTATTGCTATATTAAATAATTAAAAAAAATCGATATTTAATTATCATGAAATCAATCGTATATTTTTTTATTAGGAATAAAATAATTTTAAAGATTTTATCATTATTATTATTTTATATATCGAAAAGTTTGATCATTGTTTTCATGCGAAATCAATTATTTTATTTAATTGTAAATTGTTTTTATAGCAAAAATAACTCTGATAAAAAAAAAACGATTGGAACATTTTGTGAAAATAAATAGTGAAAATTAATATTAAAAAATCAATCGCGGAGAATTTTAAGCTACATTTGGTAAGTTTTTTTTATAATTATATTTTTTTGTTTTGTTGTTTTATTATATTATATATATATATATATATATATATATATATATATATATATATATATCTATATATATATATATATATGTATATATATATAGAGTAGTTTTGTTATCTAGTTTCTAGGTACGCCACTGTTTATCATAATGATTCGTCGGCAATAATGAATATTATTTTCTTAAAATAAATTAAAATTGGTGTACCGTGTTATGAAATTTTAATTGTAATTAGAGTAATGTTTTCAAGCCGTTTAATGAAAGCGCTATTTTAATTTCGGCAATAACAAACAAAAGGTATTTTGTTGAGTGTATTTAATTTTTATTTTATGCAAAATAGAGAAAACTGTGCGAAATTATGCACATACATACATTCAAACACAGTAATAAAAATAAATAATATTTTATCCGGAAAAATATATGTGCATATATATATATATATATATATATATATAGAATGAAAACTAGTTAAAGCATTAATAGCAATTTTTAATATATAAAAAACTAAGCCAGAAATCGCACGGAGTCAGATCAGGCGAATACGGCGGTTGTACGCGTAACACGAAGATATTAAACTTTTTGACAAACAGACACTTGGTAAATGTTATAAACGATTCTACAAATCTAGGAAAAATAATACGATTTACCTGCCATCCTAATTCCCGGGAATTTTAAAATGACAATTTCACCTTACTTTTTGAGCACAGTAGTATAATAGTGTTATGCAAATCGTTTTTATATAATATTAAATTAAGATTATGTATTTAAATGTTGTTTTTTTTATATTAAAAAATATGATTGAATCAAAGTTTCGCAATATTTACAGTATATAAATATCCATAAAATCTTTTTTTCCATAAATTTAATTTCTATTAATTTTATTCCATCGCGAAAACTTAAAGTAATTAAAAAGTATTGACGAAAAAGCAAATAAAAGTATTTTCGTTTCTTTTTATTGTATTAAATTTAGATTAAAATAATCATATTATTTAAATTGAAAGGAGTGAGTTCTTTCTTTTGTAACGCGAGATGTAAATTAAATTCGTTTTATTTTAATTTTCAATATCACACTTCAGATTGAGCTATTTCAATTAACTATCAAAAGTACAGCGGCGCGTCTAGGATTCAATTTTGAAAGCTTTCGAATAGGAAAATTCGCTATTTGTTTATTTTATTTTCTCTATTTTGTTTTGCCTTTGAGAATTTAAAATATTTTTATAATTAAAAATCGCTTCGTACTTTTTTTTGTTATATTTCATTAAAAAATATTCGCATTTCGTTGGAAGGGGAAAAAAACGAAGATTTTCAGTTTCCTTGTGCGTTATTAATTTATTTCGAATTTAATTTATTTAGTTTAGTGTTAAAAAATATTATATTTCGTAATAAAATTTCATCGGAAACATTTTAAATAATAATCGATTTTATATTAAATAAAATATAAATAATTTATAATAGATTGAAAATTACAATATTTAGAGAACGATTGAATATATATTTATTTATATATATATATATATATATATATATATATATATATATATATATATATATATATATATATATGTATACTACTTTTAAAGTGTTAGAAACAAAATATTCAAATGCGACAAATAGATTCAGGTCCGATAGTTCTGTAGCGCATATCGTTTCTATATTACATTCGGTTTATTTTATTGACCGGAAAAAGGTTCATTGTTCGACGATAAAATAAAATAAAATTATTTCATCGCTAAATCTCGACACTCGAATGTGTTAAATCATAAAAGTAACTTACAATTTGGTCGAAAACCAATATATATATATATATATATATATATATATATATATATATATATATATATATTTATATATATATATATATATATATATTGCGGTATTTTTTTTTGGTTTTCAGCGAAAATGCGCAAAATGCGAATACGTATTGGATTACCCGGATAATTTTGACACCTGCGAACGCACGCATTTTCCACTTATATCAAACGGTAAAACCAGAAAAAAAGGCTGAAATGTGCAAATTACAAATATCGCTTTTCCGAAATGCTATATCGCACACAAAGAAAATGGTGAAAATAAAAACGAGAGCAACCAAAAAAAAAAAAAAATGGAAATCGCATATCGAACGATCGCATCTGCAAAGTAAACATTTTGGTTTTTAACTAATCAAAAAATCGGACGGCGAACGAAAAAAATAGAAGTTCAAAAATTTTTGTCGATCACAGTAAAAAGCTTCGAGAGTTCACCCTTAATATTGTACGTTCAGGGGGTAGTTTTTATGATAGAATAAAATTTTGCTGCTATCAGTTATAAAATACTGTGATCAAAAAATAAGGTGAATTTGTTTAAAAATGTAAATTCTTTATTTATTCTTCTAAATCAATTTCATTCCAATCAAAGTAATCCCCGTTCGATAAAATGCACTTTTGCTAACGCTTTTTCTAGTCCTCGAAATAGTCGGAATAGTCTTATTTCCGGAATAGTCTTCAAATCGAATAGTCTTCTTCGATTCGGTTTTTATCTCTTCAATCGTGTCAAAACGGCGTCTTTGAATTTGATTTTTGAGTTTGCTGAATAACCAGAAGTCGCACGGAGCTAAATCAGACGAATACGGTGGTTGCGGAACGATATGAGTCGAATTTTTGGCAAAAAAGTCGCGAAGAACCAATGCAGTATGACATGGTGCATTATCGTGATGAAGGAACCAAAAGTTGTAAAAACGCGTGTAGCCCAGAAATAATTAAACCTTTGGATAATCAGATGCTTGGAAAATGTTATAGACAATCCTACCAATTTAAGAAAAAAAATACAATTTACCTGCTTTCTTAATGCTCAGGAGTTTTAAATGACAATTTCACCTTACTTTTGATCACAGTAGTGTAACAGTTATGATATTAACTATCTGTTTCATTATTTTTAATCTATTGTTTATCATATAAAATATTGATTCTCAATCGAAATCTATAAGATTTTGGATTATTTTTTACTTATTTAAAAAATATTTTTTTATCAGTATTAAAGGATACAAATTTTATTTTTCTATTATTGTAGTAATTTCAGTATAATCTTTTAATTTTATATTATAATAATATTATTAAAAAATCGAATTTAATTTTTAATTACCCCCCTTATCGTATATTTAGTTGTAAAATAACTTTCGAATCAAAAGAGTGTTTAAAAAAAAAAGGAAAATTGTCCGTGTCTCATCCCTTCGAGAACCGTTTCCCTTTTTACACCTGACAAAAGTATAGGAAAATTCGAAAGGGGTTCGAGCGATCAAAGGGGCTTATTGGACCCTTTGTCCGCTTGCAAATATTTTCGTTGCGGGGTGGAAAAAGTGTCCCTTGAAAAACAACGAGTGCTCAGCGTTTTTTTTTTTTGGGACACTTTTAAAAACTCAAAGGTTAAACTAACCGGTGATCGAAACTCGTTACGGAAATTTTGCTAGGATGGTAGTTTTTGGACACCTTTTTTTTTGTACCTGTTGAGGATAAAGTACACCTTGGAGGGTTTTCTAAGTGCTCTGAGAACTCTGAAATTATTCGAGAGTAACTTTTTCTACCTGAAAATATATATACTAAAGAAAAACTTGCCATCTCTGGTAAAAAGGAAAGGATATTTACACGAATTTAATTCATTTTAAATTAAGTTTACATTAATAGGGTGGGCATACATTTTGAATGACCGATTGACTATTAAAAAACGAATATATATATATATATATATATATATATATATATATATTAAAATTATCTAACAAATATATTTGTAATATAATATAAAACTATTCTGAATTCAAACATTTTCCGTTATAATTGCTTATTATTTATTTATTTTTTTTGTAATTATCAAAGCATATTTTAGTTTGAAATATTATAAAAATGTAACGATGTATTAATTTTTTTTTGAATATATATATATATGAAAGTTGAGCGTAGAGCTAGCGACTCGATCTCATATTAAATATGGTAAATCGGTGACATAAAAAACAAAGTAAAAACGTGACAATAATTTATTTAAACTATAAAATATTTAATTTATATTGAAAAAAATTTTTTTTTATATTTTTATTTTAATATATATTGATATATTTTATATATGAAATATATTTTGATATTATATATAGTATTTTTATATTATATTTAATGTTTCTATTCATAATATTAAAATTGGAAAACGCTTTTTGGAAAATCAACCGAAAAGCGGAAATGTCAAAAGCGCCCTAGGTGCAGTGACCGGATGCAATTTTAACGTCATTTGGGCGCAAATAAAAATGAAAAAAAAAGAAAGATAGAGAATGAAAGAAACGGCGGGAAGATTATGTCGTTTTTAAAATGTTTTATTCGCAGCTTTTATCCAGTTTCGCGCGGATATTTTTTAATTCGTTTTCTTCTCTTCTCTTTTCCTTTTTTCTTTTTTTTCTTTTTTTTTTGAAAAACCGAGAGACTTAATCTAATAAATTTTGCTCCTCGTACACTCGGAAAGAAAATTCATTATTCAGGGATGATATAAATTTTTATGTATAAAAATATTTTTGTTTCCATTACAACGCGTAAATTACTTTGTATTTTACAATGCTATTGTTATAAAAAAATCAACATTTTTATATTATATTTTGAAAAAAAAAATGTTAGCAATTATGATTAAAAATAAATATATTCCGATTAATTATTTTATTTGACGAATTTGTCAATATTTCACGTTTAAACTCGAAATATTATATTTAATTGATATGTTAGATTTGATATTTTTAAGTAAATATTTTTCTTGAACAAAATAATAATTTATTTATTCGTTGCGATCAAAATCTACTTGAAATATTTATATAACAAAAATAAAGTATTTTTTTTAATATATTAATTTGCAATCTTCCAGGTGTCTTCAAATAATATTTTTCTGACCGAATTCATTGATTTTACCGCAATCGTTTTACATAATTAAAATATTAATTGATAATAATCGATATTTTTATCGCAATACGAATAAAATAAAACAATGAAAATATCTGAAATTATCATAAAAATATTTTTATATCGAGATCTTAAAAATTATATATAAATATAATATAAAACGAAAGTAAACGATTGATTTTTTTAAATCAAATTTTAATTAAGACATACTTAAATGTCTGAAACGTCAAATTACACTTATCGAGTAAATATTTTGTTTATTAAAGTTTAATTTGAACGAAATTCGTTATTGGTTAATGTTTTTTTTTTCACGTTGCCAACAACAAAACGTTATCGAAACGTTATATCTACCGTAAACTAATGCCTGTATTTGCGCGATGTAATTAAATATGTCATTACGGATTTATTTGCAACGCCTGCGTATATATTTTTGTGTGTTTATTTATTTATTTTTTTTCCCGCAAGCGTTTAAATAGCGTTTCGAGTACAGATTAAAAGCTAATATTGGTACTGATCTAGTATTATTATTACATTTAAACGCGAGACGTTTTGAGGGTTTTCTTATATATTTATATATATATATATATATATATATATATATATATATATATATATATATTACTGTGATTAAAAAGTAAAGTGAAATTGTCATTTAAAACTCAAGTATATTAGGAAGGCAGGTAAATTGTAATTTTTTTCCTAGGTTGGTAGAACTACTTACAACATTTGCTAAACGTCTGTTTGTCAAACGGTTTAATTATCTCCGAGTTACGCGTGTTTTAATACTCTTGTTTCCTTTGTCACGATAATTTCAAAAATTCGACTCATATCGTTCCGCAACCATCGTATTCGCCTGATTTGGCACCGTGCGACTTCTGGCTATTCAACAAACTTAACAGGCCAATCAATGTTGGGACGCCGTTTTGACACGATTTAGGAGATAAAATCTAAGAAGGTCTTGAAGGCTTAGAAAAAGATTAGAAAAAGCGTTGGCAAAAGTGCATTTTATCGGATGGGGAATATTTTGAAGGGGATGAAATTGATTTAGAAGAATTTACATTTCATAGACAAATTCACCTTACTCTTTGATCACAGTAGTATATTACAGAGTGTTACTAGATAAAAAATACATCTGGCAATATTTAATGATATTTAATATTATCCTAATATATTGTTTTATATGTAATTATTATATATACACGAATAATTAATATTTTTAGCATAAAGAATTATATTTTATATCATATACAGAATGATCGCTTAAATCAGACGTTCTTAATCTAGTGATAATGACTAAAATATGGAGCGCAGTCTTTATCATAATAAATTATATTTTTCTAAAATAATAATAATAATAATAGAAAATTCCTTAGATTATTTTATTTACTATGTTTTCATGAAAAATATGAAATATTAATTTTTATTAAAATTACATAAAACATATTTAAAAAAAATTGAGAACCACTGACTTGAATAATACAACTTTTTATTATGCGAAATTAACGACGATAAAATTGTTCAAATTCGCATATTGTATATAGTCCATATAAATATTTGAAAGAAAATGGAAAATCTAGATAACTTTCACAAGACAAATAATACGGAAAACTATGCTCGTCTAGAAATTTATAAAATGTCAACTGCGAATGATAAATTCGTTCGTATAAAAATGAAAAATTTCATATATAATGCACATACACACGTGTGCGTGAATTTATACAAGTGGGAATAGAAAAAAAATACTCTATTTTGAATGCTGAATATTATTCTTACACACATGTACATATTTTTATATATTATTTTTATTTAACGTATATTCAATATGTGTATTTGTGTATAGATGCATTTTGATTTGACGTACGAGAATCAATCAAAATTTTATAAGTAGATCCGTGTACAAATTCGTACGCGGAATCTGTCGAATATTATTCACATACATGATGATTTGAATAATAATTTATAGATTGACAAATCATAAACAATTTGAATACAAATCGAGTCAGTCGATCGATTGGAACGAGTTTTGAAGATTGGTTAATTTATTTTTTAGGATTTTCGTTTAAAAAAAAAAATCGAACATACATACATAGATGAATAAGATAAGAAATGAAAACCTTCCGGAGTCGGTGTCAGCTTCGATTTTGATAGTTTTTCGTGAAAAACGAGAGATTTATGTGCGGTTCGTGTCACAATTTGACAATGAAACGTATATAAGGTCTGTTGGAAAATTTCACTAGGGTGAAAATGAAGTTTCTTGCTGCTCGATTTTCCTCTTCGTCGACGTCAAATATTTATATATATATATGACGAAGAAGAAAAGGTCGTTATCTCGGACCAGGCAGTCTTTTTCGCCCGTTTATAATGCGTATTCGACTCATCGATCTTGTGTTGAATTTCAAAAGAGGCCTCTTAATTTAATATTTTTTTTATATTGATAAATATATTGTATTTTATTCGAGGATCAAAAAGGTTTATATAACATTATGATCAAAAAGTACGGTGAATTTGTTTATAATTTCATCCTCTTCAAAGTAATCCCCGTCCGATAAAACGCACTTTTGCCAACGCTTTTTCTAGTCCTCGAAACAGTCGGAATAGTCTTTTTCCAGTATAGCCTTCAAGACCTTCTTCGAATCAGTTTTTATCTTCTCAATCGTATCAAAACGGCGTTCCCGCATTGGCCTTTAGAGTTTGCTGAATAGCCAGAAGTCTCACGGAGTCAACTCAGACGAATACGGTGGTTGCTGAACGATATGAGTCGAGTTTTAATAAAAAAAATCGCGTAAAACTAAAATAATAAAACCTTTTGATAATCAGACGCTTGGAAAATGTTATAGACAGTCCTACCAATTTAAGAAAAAAAAATTCAATTTATCTGCCTTCTTAATGCTTGGGAGTTTAAAAATGACGATTTCACCTTACTTTTTGATCACTGTAGTATATATAATAAAAAAAAATGTATGTATATTCATAGTCAGATTTTTAGGCCAGTATACAATGTATAAATTTATATAATAATACAATTGTGAATATAATAATTTATCGATGTGCATTTTAATGATGAAATCTATGTAAAAATCGGATATGATATTAATTGATATAGTTCGATGCATACGTGGAAATGAAATAAGAGTGAAACGAGGGATGAGAGTGTTGCTCAAAGGATTCATATAATATTGATGGTTCATCTGAGGATTTCCCGTGGAGACGAGGATGGAGTAAAATACGTGCACTCCATATAAAGTGGGAGAATTCTTCTTTCGCCTTTTCCTGTTTTCCTCTCACATATCTAATGACGATCCAGATGGGGAAGATTTGTGGAAGAAAGATGCTATTCATCAGTGTTCAAGATGGGATCGGTTTACAGTATATATATCATATATAATATATAAAAAAACCTATATTCATCTTACGTTTGAATAAATTAATATATTTTTTAAAGTATAAAGAATATTCTAAAAAAATATTTGGGATATATATATATATATATATATTTTTTTTTTTCTTTAAAGGGTGGAGTAAAAATTCGAAGCGAGTTTCGCGACACACGTTTTAAATAAATCGTTTCACATAAAACTATACGTTCGTTCGTTGCGATCTTTTTCGGTTTATCAGGTGAAAGCTTTTAAAGTTCGCGCGAGTTGCAAAGCTCTGATAAAATGGCGGCATTTTCTCATTTGTCTGCGGAAAATCGGATAACTTTATGTGAAGCGTCGCGCGAAATCATCGGAAATATTGTAAATTTTCTTGTTTTTTTTTTCACTAATTTTTTTCGCTAAAAATGTAAAATAATATAAACATGTTTTTGTTTGAAATTATACATCATAAATATATGTAATTTTAATACTAATATTGAATGATTATTCATTTTTTCAAAAATTTATATAAACCAATGCGATTTTTTTTATAATGATTAAAGACAACAATATTTCCCAGAAAAATTTATATTTAGTAGAAATCTGAGATTATACGTTTAAACTTTATAATTTGTATGTATATATTTATACATATTGCATTATTATTGAATTTGCTGATTTATTACATTATTTATAATAATTCTAAATATATATATATATATATATATATAAATATATATATATATATATATATAAATATATATATATATATATATATATATATATATATAAATATATATATATATATATATATATATATATATATAAATATATATATATATATATATATATATATATATATATATATATACAATAATGTGGATTTGAAAAGCATAATTTTGATGTATTTATGTTATAATTTATAAATTGTTTTAGTAGAGAAAATTTTTATTGATTTTTCTGCGTGTTTACATCCACTATTTAGTGTGCCTTTCTGAAAATATTAAAATTAAATATATATTTTTCCACATCACAATATATATATATATATATATATATATATATATAAAGGATGAATATACGGTTCACTGCGGTTTCATGGTTTAAGATCGATAAATTAATCAAGCGTATAATCGTCAATGTCGTCACGTTGTCTCTTTTTCGAGTCATCGACGAAAACAAAGCCGAATCCACACGAATTCATAACGCTTTCGAGCACTTAAAGGATTAGTGACGAGAAATGTAAATTCATTCGTTCGTCGTAAACGAGTCTTCTTTTCTTCTTCGTTCTTCGAGTGTATATATATATATATTTTACGGTGGGATTTTCGCCTTACTTCCGCTCGTTATCCTGTCGTTCCTGTTTTTTTTCTATATATATATATATATATATATATATATATATATATATATATATAATTTTTTTTGCTCGTCAGGAATAAGAAGCGCGATTGTGTCGAAAGATTTGACGCAAAGTGGCGTATAATGCGACAATATTATACCGTATTATGCGGGTGTCGAATACTATATATATATATATATATATATATATATATATATATATATATATATATATATATATAAAGCAAATTTTAAAGATATCAATATAAAAGATCTTAAAATAAACGGATTAGAGTTTATGGTATTTATTAAGTTTAAACATGGAACGATGCTCCGCCATTTTGTTCGTCGTTTTCGGCTTAACACTGAAAAGAATGAAAACCGCCATTTTATAAGATTAGAAATGAAATATTATATATATATTTTTAACTAATATAATTTAACAATTTATATATATATATATATATATATATATATATATATATATATATATATCATGAAATGTAATAATTAAAATAAATTGAATTTTTGCGTTAAAGCCATTTTGAATCTGAGTTAGTTTTAATAATTTTTTGATTTTTTTTATATGATAGTATTTATAAAATAAAAATTCTAAATCTAATTCTTAAATATAATAAAAACATAATTATTTTTAAAATTGTAATATTAAAAGTATACATTGCGATTTTTTTTTAATAATTATATATCCTTTATAATAGAAAATATAATATAAAGAAATTTATGAACGCTTTGATTGAAAATTATATCGATAAATCGTGAAACGACACTTGAAAATTAAAATTAATTTTGCAAAATCTTAATATAATATAATATTATATTTGAGCAGAAAATTTAATTAATATTTAATTTAGTATTTCTATTGCATTTTGATGAATTGAAAATAATCCAGATTAAAATAATAATAATAGATAATATTTTATATTTACTTACACACACATACACATATTTATAATATATTCGAATAGCCTCTTATAAATTAGATATCATTTAATATTATATATAATAATATTAAAGACGATCAAAAAGCTTTTTTTTAATTTAGAAAAAACGCGTCTAAGAAAACGATTTTCAAAAATTAAACATCATTGAAGCGGAATACATACAAAGAGTCCGTTTATTATTTTTGAAAAAAAAATAAAAATGGAGATCGAAAAGTCGAAAAACCATTTTCTGAAAATATCGCGAAAAGCTTATGCGAAGTGACATTTTGACAGTTTCACTCGTCTACATTGTTTTCTAATCGTTGAATTTTCCCAAATGAAAAATCTCATATTGAAAAGCGAGAAAAGAGCTTTCGGAATTAATTTGAAAATTTTGAAAGCGAAAAAAAATATAATGATAATAATAATAATATTGAATTTTAAAATAGAATGTGTTTATTCGTTACTAGGCTTGCGGTTTTTGTTTATATATATATATATATATATATATATATATATATATATATATATAATGCAAAAAAATGAGAAAAATTTTCAAATGTGAAAATGATGCAGGAAAAGCGCCACAAATAATAATAAAAAAGTAACGTTTTGACGATTCTAAAGATGAAAATGTTTTTCTTTCGGTTTTGTTTTATTTATCGTGAGAATATATATAGTTTTTGATTCTATAATAAATCAAATATAAGTAAAATAAATATAATTTAAATATTTTTTTTTTTAAAAGTAGAAAATATATTATTTTTTTAACACAATTTTCGTTGAAATCGATTTTGTTCAAAAAATGCATTAAATTCTAATTAAATCGTTTAAATAAATAATAAATGAGAAAAAAATGAAAATTTATTATATAATTCGTTATACAAAAATAAAAATATTTTAATTTAATTTAATTATATTTCACTATTATTATTTTTTTTCAACATCCGAAGTTTAATGAAAAAGTTTAAAAACCTCCGATTTAATCCAGTCCATAATAAGCTTTAATTAAATTGCTGACGAGATACACTCTAATAAAAGTTTGTCTATGTTTGATCACATTGTTATATTCTACTTTTTTTTTATTTTCTATAATAAATTCAACGCATATAAAATATATATATATATATATATATATATATATATATATATATATATATATATATATATTTTTTTTTGCCAATTTAAAAATAAATTAAAAATTGTAAAATTAATATAAATTTTAACACACGTCCAAGGGATAAAAATAATTATGTAATCGTAAACTGTTTATATAATATTACTAGGAAAATGTGAACACTTTTAGTTTTGCAACGTGAAATTTATAATTTTCTGTTGACTTTATTTTAGTGATATTAATGCAAAGTTCAACATCAAATATTGTTTTTGAAACGAATTCTCTCGAAATTATTTCAATATTTATTCAGCGGATATGCAAATATGTTTCAATGAATTATTTTTTATCAATTGTACAAAATTTTCATATAATTTTTTTTTATTATAATAATATAAATTAAATCAATAAAATGTTGACGTTAAATATTTCAACGTTTTGTATATTATTTATGTTTTTAATTAATTTATTTAAAATCCGGATACCAATCTAAAATTCAAATATCATAATTTTATTCGATAAAATATATTTTTTATCGATATTTTATTGATATTATGATTTTTTAAAATAATACTCATTTATATTTTAAATAAAATAATTAGAAATTCAAAATTTTGAATCTTCAATAGTGTGATCAAAAAGTATAGTGAATTTTTTTATAAAATGTAAATTCTTTATTTATTAAGACAAAATCAAATTTATCCCCTTCAAAGTAATCCCCGTCCGATAAAATCCATTTTTGCCAAATCCTCAAAACACTCGTAATAGTTTTTTTCCGGTATAGCTTTCGAGGCCTTCTTTGATTCAGTTTTTATCTCCTCAATCGTGTCAAACGGCGTCCCCGCATTGGTCTTTTAAGATTACTGAATAGCCAAAAATCGCACGGAACCAAATCAGGCGAATACGGTGGTTGTGGAAAGATACGAGTCGAATTTTTTGAAATAAAGTCGCAAAGAATCAATGAAGTATGATATGATGCATTATCGTGATGAAGAAACCAAGAATTGTACCAATCTAGGAAAAAAAATACAATTCATCTGCCTTCCGGAAGTTTTAAATGACAATTTCACCACACTTTTCGATCACAGTACTATGAAGTGAAATATTGAAAACAATATTAATAATTAATCTTTCACAATATTATATTATTTTACAAGATATTCGGACAAAATAGAACTTTAATATATTTTCATGATAGTAAAATAAACTGATATTTAATTAGTTTAATGTAAACGGAATCCACGTCAGCTCCTTAATCAAATTGAAATGTCAAGCATTCGAATACTTTAATCGTTTCAATTACGGTTCAATTGCTAAATTTCATTAAGAGCACATTTCTAAATATATGTATAATACGTATTATATATAAATATATAACATTTTATAGTGAAAAAGTTCGAATTAAATTCAAATATATTTTTTTTAATAGAGCAATATAAAATTTGTACAACAAATTTATACTAAAATATTTTTAAAATAATTTAATTAAATAATTTTCTGAAAATGTTATTTGATGCATGAAAGGATTGAAATCGTTTTTATTTTTTGCGATAATATTTCTTTTTTTTTATATTGACATTTATTTTTGCCGGTTAATTATATATAAAAAATATGATCTTTTATACGAATCGCACAAATGAATGTTAAATGAATATATATATATATATATATATATATATATATATATATATATATATATAATATAAATAATAAAAATAGAAATGAAAAAGAGAATTTTTCTTTCATGAAAAGATTTCATTAATAGTAAAAAAAAGAAAAACGTTTCGAAAATTCGCGTTTATTTCTCACATTGATATAAATATATATATATTATTTTTTAAATTCGACCGATAGAAAGCGGATCTTTTCATGGAAAAATCTATACGTTTTTCTTTCGTATTTGAAGCGGAGATGAGAGTGCAAAAAAAAAGAAGAAATATTGAAAAGGAGCAATCTTTTTTTCGGCGCGGACATTATCTGAAGCACGCGTGTCCATTTCGCCAATAAAGAATATATTTTCGAATCGGAAAATTTTCCTCCGGGAAAAATTCAAATGCGAAAATGAAGATTTTCCCCGGATTCGAGTCGCGATTCTCGTTCGATACGAGGATCGAAGAAAAGCGATTACCGACGAGAATCGGAGTCTAATTCGATTTTTCCCGGAAAAACTCGCTATGTAAATGTAAAATCTATATATATATATATATATATATATATTTGTTTTAATATGTTTTTCACGGAAATGAAATGAAATATTATTGAACAATAAAAGTGTTGAAAGAGATTTCTATATCGAGTTTTTTTTTCAGCGAATTGTTAATTTTACGTATAATCTTTGATGTATATATTTTATTTAAAGAGATCGAATTGAATTAAAAAAAGTATTTTATAAAATATTACAATATTATTGAGATTTTAAATATTATTGAATTTTCTTTATTACAATCTCGTGTATTATTATATTTACAAGTGACAAAAAAAATAATTTAATATAAATTTGTGTGAAAAATATGTTAAGGATGTGTTGATTATTATTATTTTGCAAAAATTGGATTCGGTACCTTATTTCTCTTATTTTATAATTTGTTTGAACGAAATCGAAGGCGTATCCGGTTATTGAATTAATTCTATTAAAGTCAAAAAGTTTTTCTTCACGAGTAAACTTCGACAAAGAAGTTCGACTCGGTTCAAGTTGAATCTATATTATTCACGATTTCGATTTGATTTTTTAATCTATTAAAAAGTTCAAAAATAAAATATATAGTACAATAAAATCGGCTGTATATATATATATATATATATATATATATATATATATATATATATATATATTCAATTTAATACAATTAAGATAAATTAATCGTGCCAAATAGGCTATATTTTTTTTTATACGAGAGAAATTTGAAAGCGACTTTCGCGAGACACGTAACCGCACATACGCGTGTTCACGCACATGTTCGCCGTTCGGCAATTTAGCGCACATTAGGCCGATTTATGTCGACTAGGGTAGCTCGCAAACACGATTCGATTCCGATTCACGGCCATGTAGGCAAAATAATAATAACGCCATGGGAAAATTTCTTCGTTTGGGGTAGGGAGGTGGGGTGGGGTTGGAAAATCGGGGAGGACAGTGGGAAAAAAAATAAAGAAATAAAATGGTGGCACCTGAGGGTGAAAAAGTGGCGAGGATGCGTATACGTTCTCCGATCACGTAAACGTTCCACCGATCGATATTCCATCAATTTCACTTCACAAGACAGGAAATAATCGCGAAACCTTCTTTTGGAACGTGACATTTTTTTCTTCTCTTAGTCATTCAAGGCTCGGCTCTTCTCCTTCTTCTCTAAACGCTTAACGAGAATAAACAACTTCACTCATTCGCTCATATTATTTATTATATATATATATATATATATAAATATATATATATATATATATATATATATATAATATATATATATATATATATATATATATATATATATATATATATATATATATAAAAATATATATATATATATATATATATAAATATATATATATATATATATATATATATATATATAAATATATATATATATATATATATATATATATATATATATATATAAGAATGTGTGTGTGTTCAAATATTCGTCGCTTGAAAGATTCGAATTCGTAATAAGAAAAATACTGCTTAAAGCAAATCACAGACTGTCATTGCGAATCTTCTTATAAAAGAGTCGCTCTTTTTTGTCTTTGAAAAAAATTATTAAATAAAAAAAAATAATTACTTTTAAAAAAAAATCATATATCATATACTATTATTATCAGATAAATATTTATTAAATATTCAATACTATTGTATTGTACAATTTTAACATTAATACGAGATTAAAAACGGATCATATTAAACGTCATACCATATGTATATCCATTTACCGCTCAGATATAATCGATTTTAGACATACATCAAAGGAGATTTCATTCGATATATCAATTTTGAAAAAAAAAAGTATCGAAAACGGTAGGTAGAGAGTTGTGCCAATTTAAAAATTTGTCTCATTAATCGTACGGAAGCAGGACGAGAATTATAAGGGTTGTTGACAATTAGGAGAACGTATCCCTTTAAAAACGAACGTGATTTACATTTCAACCCCCGAGCACAATCGATAAAATTGAATATATTTACTCGCGACAAGTTATTTGTCGATATTTAGGAATGAATTATTCATTATATTAAAACATTTTTTTTCTGAATATATATAATTTACAAAATATTTTTTTTTTGATGTTATATTATCAAAAACGAAAGAATATTTGGATCATATTATTATCTCTCGAGTATAATGTGCCATATGTTGGCTACCCCTGCACTAAGCTACAGCTGATAAATTATTTTTATTATTCAATATGATATAATAGTCGTTAGTGTGTAATCTATTTACGCGTAACGATGTCGTTAAGTTCAAAAATGTTATCGTAATTCAAAATGATTGGAAATTATACAGAGATTCTCAACTTGCAGCTCGTATTTGTCGATGAAAAAAAAAATTAAAATAATACATATTTACCTTCATATTATAAATTAAAAATTCGAAATTTTCAAATATTCAAAGGTTCATGTAAAAAAATAAATATTTTTGATAATATTAAAATATTTCATCAGTTATATAAAACGCACGAGCTTTTTAACTCGGAAATATTCTAACATTTCTTCATATTTTTTCGAGACATGTAACATTTGAAAGTTTCGCATTACTTTTTATTGTAAGCGCCACTTTCGCCACAATACTCACCCTCGAATATATCCCGTTCTTACGGCAAAAGCCGACAAAATGTACGCAAATTGGTCGCACCCTTACATCCTTGAGGAATATTCTCGTACAATGTGACAAATTTCAATCCTCTTTTCTTCCTTTACATTATTTTTTTTCTTCCACTTTTATTCCGTTTCACTATCGAGGCACCAAAAAAAAGAAAACGAAAGAATAGTATGAAACGTCTCTAATATATATATATATATATATATATATATATATATATATATATATATATATATATATATATATATATATATATATATATATATATATATATATTTGGCTTCGTTTATCTCCAACTTTAAACCATTTTTTTCTCATAAATCATCGATTTTCATTATCTTCGATGCTTTGAATTGAATTTATTTTACCGGGATCAATTTTACTAGTAGGATCTAATTTTTTAGATATGACTGTAAATCCATAAACAAAAATTCAAAAATATCGTATAAACAAACCGTTTTTTAAAATTTTGGAATAAATCATAATAAATCATTATTATTTCGATGAAATAATTAAAAATATTTATAATAAATAAGTGAGCACACTCACACTCATAATTCATTGGATAAAAAAAAAATATAATTTTTTTCCAAAATATGACAATAAAACTTTTAATAAATATTCATAATTAATACCTAATATTGAATAAATGAAAAATTTACATTTTATAAACAAATTCATTTTACTTTTTGATCACAGTGTATATATATAGATTGTTCAAATATTTTTCGAAAAAAAATATTAATTTAGAAATATTCGTTGACCAATTTTAACTATAATTGATTTTAAAATTGTATAAAAAAATATTACACTTTTACAAAGATCAATAATAATTTAAATTAAAATCATATTATAATGGAAAATTTGTATTATTTTCCAAACGTTTTAAATAATAATAATAATAATAAAAACAATCATCGATCGCAACTTTTCCGCCGTTTAAACCAATCAATGCTCGAACGGAAACTATTACTCCCGCTTTTCTCGACTTCCGCCGCCTTCTTTTTCCCCATTTTTCAACGTTTTTCTTTTTTTTTTATTGTTGTTTTTCGTATTCGTCCGGATTCGCTCTTTTTTTCTCGACTCTATTTGTCTCCGTCCTTTCGATCGTCCTTCAGAAGAATTAAAACAAATAACCGTCGAGCCTTCCGTTGAATTTTAACGGTGCAAAATTTTCCCAACTGGATCCTCACGAGGAAAAACGACTCGATATATTTCCGGTTAAATAGATCCCTAGGGAACAGTTGGTCGCGCTTGCCGATACTTTGTTTTTATTTCCACTTTAACCGTGTCGCAAACGATATTATTTTCAATATTTTCAGTCAACGTTGTCCTTTCGCAGTTTAATGTCTCTTTTTTTTTTTAAAAAAAAAAACGTTTCGATGCGGAACAAAAGTTATCTATTACTATATAAAGAAAAACGTTTCATTTGTAAATGTGACAAAAAAAAACAACAAGAATTAAAGAATTTCTGTTTCGATAAATCAAGTTCAAAGAAATAAATATTATATCTAAATAAATTTTTCTAATCACTGTTCATCATAAAAACATCGATGTTTATAGAGATAAATAGATATCAAAGTATTAAATATCTGTTGTATAGATTAGAAGTTTCCAAAAAAATATTCACAATTTTACAAAATTATGTAAAATTATTAAAAAAAATAAATTTTGCAACAGTGAAAACGGAAAATCTTTATAATCATTTGAAACAGTCTTTAAATCAGATTGATCAGTTTTTGCTGAAAACTAATTCAAGTTATTAAGTATACTAATATTGTTATTAAAATTTTGACAAAAAAATAATTTTTAAATTATCTAATTGTTTAGTAAAATATTGTATATGATACACACAGATATATATATATATATATATATATATATATATATATATATATATATTATATATATATATATATATATATATATATATATATATATATATATATATATATATATATTTAGTATTTGTAAAACCGCATTGTTTTTGACAGTTAAATTGTTATTGTTAACTCAAATTATTACAATATTATATACGTGTTTCATTCACATAAATATATCATTAACAATAATGCCGAATTTTGAACAAGAATATAAGAAAGCTAAGCAACGTTGCACGCAATCACGCTAGGAATAAAAATAATTAGATCACATTTATTCATAAATCATTGAATTTATCTTTATAGACTACGATTTAAATTTAAAATTGATTTCAATTTTTATAGATGAAAAATGATGTAACTCCCAAAAAAAAAAAAAAAACGACCATCTTGTTAAGAATTTTTGCATCAATAATCGATCAGAGTCAAAATGCAGCTATTGAACACGTTCAAAAATGAAAACGTGTTTTTATTCTGAAAAAACAAAAAAGTTTGAGAAACAGCGGCGTGTTACGCAGCATGTAAACGGCGCGAGACAAGTGTAAGGGAACAATAAATCTCGTGATAAAACAATACGTGCGTTTGCCTCGAGTGAAAAAAAAAATCAGTTCCCGGAGGCGACTTTTTCGGGTCACGACCAAATTATATACAAACACGAAATCGCAAATGCTGAATAAAAAAAAAAAAAAAAACAAAAAACGGAAGGACCTTTCAGCCCGGTATTATACGCGTAAAATCAGTTAGGGTGTATAGAAAACGGATTGTTTGTGGAAAAAATGCGAGAAAATGGCGTTCAGAATACAAATTTTTGTATGGCGCGCACGTTATTTCTTCTCTTATCAAAATATGGAAAATTTTCGATTTTTTTAATAATATTAAAATTTTAATACAATTTTAAGTGTTTAAAAAAATATTAATATAATTTATCGGGAAGATTAAATTTTGATTTCCATTTTTAAATATTAGAGTTTTGATAGATGACATCAAACTAGAAATGGCGATTCAGCGGTCTTAAAACTTCCCAATATTTCAATCTAACATCTATTTTTTTTGACTATTAATTTACCAGATTTTACATTTTTTTCTTTTGTTCAATTCGACATTCATATGAGATCGTTACTGATAAGTGAACTATACAAGCAAAAAGGTTTCCTATACCTGTATTAATTCTTCACATTTTTTTTTCAATATCATTCGTTTTTTTTTATTAAATTGAAATTTAATATTGAAATTGATATCATATTAATTACTCGATAATCACACGTAGGATAAGATGATTCTACATTTCCACGTCCAACGTTTTAGATTCTATCTGAAAATTGTAAACGATGGAAGCTTATATATCTATATATAATTTTAGCTAGAATTATATACATTAGAATAATGTAGACGAGGCACTATGTTGAATTATAAAAACGTGCATATTTTCGAACCAAATACATAAACAAGCGACGAACGCCATGAAAGCAGTTATGCGATGTTGGTTATATGGCGGATGGAATTTGAAATTGTTATTTACGACTATAATATTGCGAGATAAAATATTGAAATATTATACGAGCACTGCATTCATAGGGGGGGGGGGGGCACTATTAAATACCCATAACGTGATACGTAATGTATTAATATATAATATAATATGAACGTTTACTATCCTCTTTTCAACTATCGTACATGCAAAAAGAAATCATTTCTCTGTATATAACAATGTGATCAAAAAGTAAGGTGAATTTGTTTATAAAAATGTAATTTTTTTATTTATTCTTCCAAATCAATTTCATCCTCTTCAAAGTAATCCCATTTTGTAAAACGCACTTTTGCCAACGTTTTTTTCAGTCCTCGAAGCAATCGTAATAGTCATTTTCTGGTATTCTTCAAGGTCTCTTAAATTTGCTGATTAGCCAGAAGTCGCACGGAGCCAAATCAGGCGAAAACGGTGGTTGCAGAGCGATATGAATCGAGTTTTTGGCAAAAACTAAATGCAGTATGACATGGTGCATTATCGTGATGAAGGAAACGAGAGTTGTAAAACACGCGTAACTCGGAGATGATTAAATCTTTTGAAAAACAGACGCTTGTTAAATGTTATATATAATCCTATCAACCTATGAAAAAAAAAATACAATTTACCTGCCTTCCCAGTTCTTGGAAGTTTTAAATGACAATTTCACCTTACTTTTTGATCACAGTATTTAGATTAATTCGATTTATAATAATATCTTAAATATAGTGAATGTTTGTAATATTAGTATTATAAAAAATAAACAGTGACACTGCTCGAAAGAACAGCGTCGCTGATGATTGATGCTGATTGTAGCAGCGTGAATAAAAACGTTGTTTTATACAGATTTTTAACATATATATTTTATTACGTTGTGTCGTGACTTTTACGCGCACGAACCGTCACTGGTTCGAATCCGTGACCTGTTGATTTCGAACGCATAAAAATAAAATTGTTTAAAGCGTAATTTTTATATATAAAAAAATGATTATTGAACGACCGTGATTAATAATCATAGTATAAATCAAAATTATTCTAAATAAGTTAAATCATTGTGTTTGTGTCAAGAATATATTAATAAAGTGCTCTAATTCGATAATATATAGTTGAAATATGTGCGTATATTTAATACTGAAATATTTGTGCTCTTTGTATTTTCTCGAAAAAAAAATGCAATTTCTTAAAATATAAAAAAATGTAAGTAAATATTGGCATTCGAGTTATGTAAAATGTGCGCACTCATATCGTAGACATCTTTTCCTCGGGCATTAACTTTGAGAATCGCTTGAATTTTTTATTACAACCAGAAATATTGAGAGTAGAGAAAATGAAAATCGTCGAGTGAAACGTAGAGTTGGAAAACGGAAATTTTCAGCAGGAACTAAATAAAGATAATATGAGAGAGAGAATTATACAGTCAAAAATATACAAATATCTGTTCAATCAAATGTAAAAAAGTCTCTTGTTAATTGTTTCATGTTTTATGCATAATCATTAATTTAAATAATAGAAAATTATAGCAGAATTGAGTTTTTTAAACAGTGGTATTGCTTTAACAGCGCCATCTATTGGTCGTTGCATTATAATTAATTCTTATGGATTTTATTTTAAAAATGATATCAAATCAATGCTTTGAAAAATTGATATAGTTTTTATTAAATGAATGTTTTTTCTTTATAATAATAATAATAATAATCGATTAATATTGCGTTTATATGTGTGTTTATTGTATAATGGTTAATAAGGGATGATATTTCCCGTACGAAGGTCGTCGGTGAACCGTAGGAAATTCTTTTAAGTATTTATAGACTGGCTTTGCTGGGCGGCCACCCTTCGTAGTACACCTAACATCTTTTTCCACGTTTTCCGAAGGGAAAAACCGCTTTTCCACTCGATAAAGACCTCCGTCCGCAGTCAATACTGTCCCTCGCACCCCCGCATTTCGACGACGGTGGCAAACTTGAAGGTATGAGATGGAAAAAGGGGAGAAATCAATTTTGACCCTTAATAATAGTAAAACGCTCGAGGGGAAAGGGATTTTTAGGGGAGAGGGGGACGGAGGAGGAGGTAGGTGAGAGGTCCATTCGAAATGTCCGGCTTGTCAAACTAAATAATTATTACTCGTCTGTCGACGTCGCAATGTATCAGAACGAGTCCCATTGAATTGTTATTGGAAAATTAATGCTTTTCACTTCACTCCCCGTTCTATTTTCCGCCCATCTATCCGCCCACTGTCGTTCGCGGCCCGCCTTTCTCTTTTAGAGTCCGATTCGATTTGTTTAATGATGCGAAAATTGTCAATTTGTCTCGTGAAATATGCCAATATAAACACACATACACAAACACACACACACATATATAAATATATCTATAAGTAAGTGTGTGTGTGTTATTTTCAAATACTTTTCGAAAGGCTTAAGGAAGGAAAATTCCATAAATCTAATTTGACATAAAGAAACATTTATTGTAACGCATTTTTTTCTCTTCATTATCAAAAGCAGTGGATTATCATGATTTATTTATTTTTTATTTACACACAAACATTATATTTAGATGTGGTTTCTCGTTGTCATCCATGAGTATTGAAAACGAATAAATTGATTTTCATAATTATATATATATTAACGGCATTAACATTCAACTAAAATGGATGTTATTATTGATTATATATTTAATAAAATGTCAGTTTATAATGTCAATAATAACAATAATTAAATTCGTTATAATTTTATATAATAATTTCAGTTCAAGTAATAAATATTAATTACAATATTTATTACGCGATTAACTTGAAACATATATTAAGTACAATAAAAAATCATATTATTAAAATAAATCACGGATACACAATTATTAATTATTATAAAAACATCGTCAATCTTATAAAACGACGCGTTCGTATAATAATAATTAATGTGTTAAATAGAAAAAAAATAATACATTTTCATAAAAAATAATATTATTTCGACGTCGATGTCTTAATTGCTAATTTATTTTTTTTAATTAGCACTGTTTCATTTTAATGTGAACTTCGAGAGGTGGGAAATCAATTCTACTCGGGCAATTTCATAAAATGGGAATTTCCCGAAATATATATATTCTCCGTCACGCCATCCGTTATAGACGTGGGGTGGGGGTGGGGGGTAAATTAGCAGAATTAAAAAGCATTATTATATAAATATTTGACGTTAATTATTTTTTTTTTGGACGTTATAATTAACTCATCAGGGGGGATGGAGAAATGACGTCATATTATAGACTAATGCGCGAATTGTCTATTTTAGGATAGTTTAGAAAAATATTTTTTTATACATATAAAAGTTGGGGGTTTGAAAATTATTTTATTATTTTTTCGAAGGTCGAAAACTATCATAAAATGAATATTAACGATAATGCTATATAATATTGTAACATAAATTAATTAATTAGAAATCTCTTTCAATAGAATATTTTATATTTTTATTATATAATATCGTAATGGAAAATTTTAACTAATTTCAGAACTATATTCTTATGATCATAATGAAACATTTTAGGAGATTTATATTAATAAGTTATTTGAAAAAAAAAACACACACACACACACTTTGAGAAACACTGATTTACACAATATCGATTAAAATAAACACAAACGAATGCTAGAAAACACTTTATATTATACAAGCATATAAAGGTTTATATAAACTTAATATAAATAAAGAAAAAAAAGTTCGATTTCTATGTAAATTTTATACTAATTTTTTACACTGATTAATTCTCATTATTTTATATTGTACATTAATTGATGACAAATTGTTAATTATTGAAATTATTATAAAACACATAATTATTGACTTCTCCTAGTATAATATATAAAAATGCATTATATTTTTTGCTTTATATGTAAATCTGAAGTTATTACAGAGAGTTGAGGTATGAAAGGATTTTTCTCCGCTTTTCTCGCATTCGTCGTAATTCGAATCTCAGTCAAAACGCGTTGTTATTTTTAACATTTTTATCACGTGCACACACACACACACACACACACGTATGTATGAATGTAGTGATTGATAAAAAATAACAGACAAATCCTAGGGTATGGGGAGTAGAAATGAAAAATATGAAGAAAATGTTCTTTTCGTCTTTGAACAGTTCGCGCAGGGAAAATCCTTTAAGTTTGAACTCGAAACAAAGATTTAATAATATAAGAGTAACGTCTTCGATTTTATTTTTTTGGAGAATACACACACACACATATATATATATATATATATATAATATGATGGAGTCTGCGATGATTTCGAGTTCAAATAATGATTCGATAAATCAAAACTTTTATCATTTAAAGTTTTCTTTGTAGTATTTGTCTTTAGATTTATGCAATTAATATATATATATATATATATATATATATATATATATAATTTTGATTGGATCGGATGTCATATTATGTAAAACAAAAAACCAATCGGCGTTAACGCTACCGTGACGCCATCTGTTGTAATTATAATATTTACGATAAAGATGATCGTTAAATAAGCAGTAAATGATAATGATATTATATACCATGTAATATGAAAAGTATAATCACGCGGAAATGTATTATTAATAACAGATGGAGTTGGTTTTATCGCAGTTATAAATGACAATTAATTAATTTTATGTATTATCGATATTTATAAACGACATAAATCTTTCTCTTGTTTTCGGATATTTTCCGCGCGAAATAATTTCTGCGAGATCATATTGCTGACTTTGTACTCAAACGAAATATTTATTATATAATTAATTTTTTTTTTAATTATAAAATCAATAAATAAAACAGTTTATTTTTGTACAGCAAAATGGGACTTCTAAAATAATAGAGCGATATATAAAGTGACGAGAAATTTATTTATCGCCAAGCTTCGAATTAACAGAGAGAGAGAGAGAGAGAGAGAGAGAGAATGGGAGATTTGAAAGGGGGGGGGGGCACAATGTTTCAGAATTTTCGGCGAAAGTTAATTCTTACGAAAGGCTATCGCGTTACACAAAGGGTATGGCCGTAATAAATTGCTACTTTGGTGTTTTTGCGATATTAAAACGTTTTTCGTCGTATTCGATTCATCAGATGAATTTCAAAGATGGCGAATGAACGGCGACATCTTTTGTTTATTTATTCGTTTTTCCGGATCAAGTTCTAGTATGATGTTTATACGTTTCACGATAAAATATTTCACCGAAAGGGCGAAAAGCAAAATAATTCTTTGAAATATATTATATTATAAAATATGCGAAATGGGAAAAAGTTTAGCTCGTTTTAAATAACCTATATAGTACATTTTTTTTAGTAAACTTCGTTTTTATAAAAAGTACTCAAGTCGAACCGACATATGAAATACGTGCATTATGCGACGAAATATTTTTTTTTTGATAATTTTACATAGTGGTTTCTTTTTTTTCTTGTTTTTTTTAATGATAAATTAGTAGAAAAAAAAAGATGGAGATTTTCTGTAAAATTATCTAAAATTAGCGTTTAGCGCGCGACGAAGTATGCGAAATGCACGCGTTTGCGCCGCGCCTTTGAAGTGTATTTTTCCAATACAACGAACCCGACGTGAAAATCCCGGAATAATCCGAACAGGGATGTTTCAACCGTGTTCAGCGAGCCGATTTATGGTCCGTGTGTTAGAAAGAGACAAAAAACATACGTACAAAGTGGGAAAAATAAAAAAAAAACATCACCAAAAAATGATTTCCAAATTTTACACGCTCAAACTTTATACGGAAAATCGCATTTAAATATTTTATATTATTAATATATTGTATATCAGTAAACTGATCTGATTATTTTATATGTATCGAATAAGATATTCGCGTTTAAGGTCGAAATTCAATACTGTGATCAAAAAGTAAAGCGAATTTGATCAAAAAGTAAGGTGAATTTGATCAAAAAGTAAGGTGAATTTGATCAAACAGTAAGGTGAATTTGATCAAAAAGTAAGGTGAATTCTTTATTTTATGCCCGTCCAATAAAATGTACTTTTATCAACGATTTTTCTAGTTCTCGAAACAGTCGGATAATATCACTTTACTTTTTGATCACAGTAGTATGATGGTCTTGAATAGAAAAAAATATGTGTGAAAAAGCTAATAACTCAAAAAAAAAAAAAAAAATTCCAGAACTATATGTAATATATTTTGTATTTTTAATATAATCAGATCGTAATTTATACTATTGTATACACAATAATATCTTGATATGTAAAATATTATAGCACAAATTGAATTTGGTGTACGTTGTATTGTAAATATAATTAAACTTTAAGGCGTATTTGGTCTTTGATCAATATATTGCCAATGTAGAATATCAAACATGAATCGCAGTTATGCATCCTAAATACATATTTGATCTAATTAATGTAACAATATTAGCAGTAAATTTCGTTCGGTATTCGAATGTTAATTTTTGGTATCGGACGTTCGCTTTATTGCATTCGAAGCGTTTGTTTGTTCGTCAATTAGCAATTAATGCGTAACGATAAACGAAATGGAATAATTAAAATTTGCGCGAATTTAATGCGCGACGTTTTGAAAATGAACTAGAATCGATTGTTGAAAAAGCGACGTTGCATATTAATGACCGCAAGTAGACCCGGAGTGTGAAATGTTTGCACGTCGTAAATGTGCGTAATGTTAGTATTAATATTTTGAAACCAATCAGTTTTGTAGATTATAAGTCTATGTAAAGTGATCATAAGGTAAGGTTTTGAGGGTTTTCTTATATAAAGTAAGGTAAAATTGTCATTTAAAATTCACGTGCATTAGGAAGGCAGGTAAATTATATTTTTTTTCCTAGATTGGAAGGACTGTATAACATTTGCTAATCGTCTGTTTGTCAAAAGGTACAATTATCTCTGAGTAACACATGTTTTTTACAATTCTTGATTCCTTTATCACGATAATACACTGTCATACTGCATTGGTTCTTCGCGATTTTTTTGCCAAAAACTCGACCATATCGTTCCGCAACCACCATATTCGCCTGATTTGACTCCGTTGTACTACTGGCTATTCATCAAATTCAAAAGTCCAATGCGGGAACGCCGTTTTGACACGATTGAGGAGATAAAAACCGAGTCGAAAAAGATCTTGAAGGCTATATTGGAAAATACGTATATTTCGTATAAAGTAATTAAATTTTATAATAACGGCACACCTATAAAATATATAGCTAGCTAGTTTTGTTGGTTTAGTTTCAACCAGTCAATTCGATAGTTTAAAATTTTAGTCGAAACGCTGTGTTTAACTTGTGAAACGATTTAAATTTTAACGTTGAGATTAGACAGTCCTTTAACCGTTGTCCGATGTTGCGTCGAAACTTTTCAACCGTCGACGCAAACAACCTTTGAACCCCGAAAGCCTTAAAGTTCAAATTAAAACCGCAGTCGTTTTTTTTTCACTTTCCCTTTCGAAGGTTTGAAATCGTGTGGTAATCCACCCCGGAAAACAATTCACAGGTGAGCCGATGAGGCACCGGTGTTAAGTTTGCAAAGTCGTAAACTTGACTCCGTACAAAAGGTCAAAGTTGGCCAATATTCCCGACGGGCTCCGGTTAACTTTGCCCGATAATTTTGGTTAACTGTTGAATAGTAATTTATATGCAATTGATGTGGGTATTAAGGTGCGCCGCTCCCTTTACTGTGACCGTGTTCTACTTTAGTCATTAATGCACATCCTATTTATTGGCTAATGATGCGTGTTATTATTTTTTTCTCATACTTCATAGATATAAAGAAAAACAAAATTTCTAATTAGATTTTTTTAAATAAAGTAGAACCGTTTGCGAATTCGCGCATCGTGATATTAAAAACGATACAATTATTAAAAACTGATCTTAATGCGGGTCACACTAAATATGTATACTAAAAAAAAAATGTACGACTTATAAAACGTCGATAAAGCGTAAAGTGCTTATAAAAATAAATACGTTATGTCCGATACAAAAGACAGTAGATTATTTTGTCAATATAAAAATGTCAATGCGAACCGTATTTCGTTATAAAAGTCGTGAAAATATGACAATAAAATATAATGAAGAGGGTTCATTTTATTAAAAATCAATTCGTTTAAAAGGGACACTTTAAGTTCTATATATATATTTTTTTTCATAATTATCACGATTCAAAAGAACGGTTTTACGTAGGATTATATAAACAATTGACAATTTGATTATATATATATATATATATATATATATATATATATATATATATATATATTTGTGATTTTTATAATTTTATTTTATTATTTTTAACACTTAGATAATAGGAATCTTAATTATATTTGATCAAAAAAATATATATAATGGCATTGATGAAAATTTCCGTTTTCGTTTTCAAATCGCGATTTTTGATGCTGAAAAACGTCATAACTCGGCTGAACCGACTGCGATTTTCAAATAGTTTTCAGCGTTCGATTCGTCTTGTCGATTCGCATCTCAATTCCAACGAGTCCATGTAAATTTTTAACGAATTACTCGGATATTCTGAGAGATCACTCTCGTGTGAGACGCGTGAAATTTTGCATGAAAGAGCATTTTAATCGTCAAAAATCACGATTAGGTCGATAGATAGAACAAATAGTAGTCTCACTGTGAAATTTCAGTACCAAGAACGCATATTTTGATGCAAAATTCAAACGAAAACCACACGCAAACACCATTAATTTTGTCATTTTTACGTTTTTTTCGCGACCGAAATCAATCCAATCGACAAATATTTTGCAATTCGACGTTGAAAATTTCCGTTTTCGTTTTCAAATCGCGATTTTTGATGCTGAAAAACGTCATAACTCGGCTGAACCGACTGCGATTTTCAAATAGTTTTCAGCGTTCGATTCGTCTTGTCGATTCGCATCTCAATTCCAACGAGTCCATGTAAATTTTTAACGAATTACTCGGATATTCTGAGAGATCACTCTCGTGTGAGACGCGTGAAATTTTGCATGAAAGAGCATTTTAATCGTCAAAAATCACGATTAGGTCGATAGATAGAACAAATAGTAGTCTCACTGTGAAATTTCAGTACCAAGAACGCATATTTTGATGCAAAATTCAAACGAAAGCCACATATGTCTTTTTTTACAAAATAAATATAAAATAATTTATATTTAAAGCACAATGGTAAAAACTAAAAATTTCTATCTCAAAACGAAATAATTTTTTTTATGTAAAAACTGAATAATTAATCGGAATAAATATATATTTCTATTTTTAATCAAATATGATTTAAATTTTATAAACGCAAAAATAATTGATGAGTATTTTATATATATAAATATTTTAATGAATGAAAATTCTAAATATGAATATATTTAGTGTGATGGAAGTATTTAAAGCGTGACAGCGGCGGCGCGCGGCGAACGAACATTTTATCATTTTATATATTGTATAAATTGTATTGTTATATTACACTTTCATTTTAGTATATTTATTAAAACGCAGAAATTTTCTCGAGGAAAATTTCAAAAAACTTTCTTCGCTCTTTGTTTTGGCCTTAACCGACAATTTGTCGTCTGGCTTCATTTTCTCGACCGAATATGAAATGTTAAACGTGTTTGTCACTTTAAAGAAGACGAGTCACTTGACAGAATAATAATAATAATAATTATAATAATTATTATTAAAAAAAAACAAACTTTACCATTTAGCGGAAGCAAAGTTCGAGGTTTTTGCTTTCACCCCTTACCCTTAATATAAAAATTAATTAATTTTAAAGGGAGTGTATTTATTAAGTTTAAACTCTGTCGCGGTAATAAATGATGTCAATAATAAATTGTTCCTCTCGTTTGAATACAAAAACAATGAATTCAGGGTTGAAATCTTGACATTCAAAACTTTATATTAACGTATATTATATGAAACGTGGTTATGCAAAAATATTGCTGTGAAAATAAATAAATCAACAACGCTACGGTTTTATGATTATAGTGAATGTTTCTTTATAGTGTTGCGTCGCTAACTTTATATGCAATCTTTATTATATCAATGTTTCTCAAAAAGTTTTTTCATTAATATTTTGCCGCATTTTTGCTCTGTAACACGTTTCGCTTTATGTGTTTATTTTTAGTGAAAAATTTTGACAATACAACTGTATATTTTATTCCATCTCAGAAGATCAGTTTTTTTTATAAATATTAAAATTTAAATTATTCGACAACGAAACGGTTTTCATTTCAAAATTTTCCAGTATCATATTTATTTAAAAATTGTGTTTGTTCATAAAATTAAATAAATTTATATTGTAGTTTGTCGTTCAAATTCATCTTATAAATATGAATTTTTAAAAGTCAATAAAAAAATAAATCTACATTGGATTATCGAGAATATAAATTTTTCATATAATAGTTAGGAAAACGTATATAAAAATGTTTCAATTTAAAAAATTAAATTTATATATTTTTTAAATATAGTCGATTCGTCAGTTTTACGTTCAACCCTTAGATATTATATTTTTTTTTATTTAAAACATAAATAAACAAACACATATATAGGTACTAATAAATGAATACATATAAGAAATAAAGATATTTTTGGTATTGCAATTGATCGTTAACAACCAGATGGCGCAATTCCAACCCTCAGACAAATAACTACCTGAATAAAATATTGCATGTCGTCGGTCTTCGGGGATGGAAATAAAAAACCACACTAGAATACAAAATCCCTAGCGAGATTACGTCATTACTATTTTCTACCGATTCGAGAGAATGGACACGAATATATATATATATATATATATATATATATATAATAAAGACAATCGTTACAAATCGATTATATTTTTTTTTGTTGTTGTTATTTTCACACGAGTTCAATTTATGAACACTGGGCGTTCGTTTATTTTAAATAATAATTGCTATGTCGGATCAAAATGGCGGCTTTCCCATTTCTAGTGCGAAGTGGCGATATTAGCATCACAAACACAATTCGGGGTCTTTGTTGAACTTTCCGAGTGACTTTGATAATTTCACTCGAATTCAAAACACAACAGCGAGCAGAATATTATTATTGTACAGTATTATATTATATTATATTATATATATATATATTGAATGAGTGCGATTCGATTTAACCGGGCGCCACGGCACAAAATTGAATATTACGTTTTAACGCGTACAGTTCACGCGCGTGAAAACGATCGTATTCGGTGTTGAGATCGTACGCGATTTTCGATTTCAAATTCAAAAAAAAAAAAAAATATATATATATATATATATATATATATATATATATATATATATACTATTGTGATCAAAAAGTAAGGTGAAATTGTTATTCAAAACTCCCGGGCATTAGGAAGGCAGGTAAATTGTATGTTTTTTCTAGGTTGGTTGGTAGGATTGTTTGTCAAAAGGTTTAATTATCTCCGAGTCGCATGTTTTTTTACAACTCTTGGTTCCTTTATCACGATGATGCACCGTGTCATACTGTATTGATTCTTCGCGACTTTTTGCCAAAATATCAACTCGTATCATTTCGCAACCATCTTATTCGCCCGATTTAATTTCATGCGACTTCTGGCTATTCAGTAAACCCAAAAAGCCAATGCGGGGTCACTGTTTTGACACGATTGAGAAGATAAAAACCAATCGAATAAGATCTTGAAGGCTATTTTGGAAAAAGACTATTCCGACTGTTTCAAGAACTGAAAAAGCGTTGGCAGAAGTGTGTTTTATTGGACAGGGATTACTTTGAAGGGGATGAAATTGATTTGGAAGAATTTACATTTTATAAACAAATTCACCTTACTTTTTGATCATAGTGTTATATATATATATATATATATATATATATATATATATATATATATATATATATATATATATATATCGTCAATATTTAGATAGATAAAGAAGATAATTTTACATTTGAAAAACTTAAAACGAAAGGAAAACGTGTTAAAAATTAATTGCATTTAATGCACACGAGTTTTTAAAGCGTCGCTTCGGATTCCATTTAGAAAACACATGTTATTTCTTCTTTACAACCGTATGAATGTATGAATTAAAATGTATATATATATATATATGTGTGTGTGTATGTATTAAATCTTTTTACCTTTGAATTTCTTTTCCATTTCCATTTCTCGTCTTTTGTTCGCACGCGTTCGTATTTTCGCCCATTGACAGTAATAAATCACATCACGGGCACAAATTACAATAGATGTACCGCACGTGAAACTGCATATATATATATATATATATATATATATATATATATATATATATATATATATATCATAATATATTTTATCCCAAGAAAGAATAAATTAATACTCAAGACACATGTCTCGTTTAAAGATTTACAACATTAATAAATCGGAATAATCTCGTTGAACTGTTATATTGAATTATTATATTCTTACTATTTATAATATTATATTGAAAATTCAAAATTTAATATATTTTTTACTCAATATTAACGATGGAAAATCATGTCCACTTTTATTCAACTGCCTATTTTCAATAATTTTTTTGCTCCGTGTGACTTCAATTTGGCTCCGTGCGACTTCTGGCTATTCAGAAAACATAAAAAGCTAATGCGAGGGACGCCTTTTTGACACGATTGAGGAGATAAAAACCGAATCGAAGTATGTCTTGAAGGCTATTCGGGAAAAAGACAATTCCGACTGTTTCGAGGACTAGAAAAAGCGTTGGTAAAAGTGCGTTTTATCGGACGAAGACAACTTTAAAGAGGATGAAATTGATTTGGAAGAACAAATAAAGAATTTATATTTTTTAAACAAATTCATCTTACTTTTTGATCACAGTGTTAATAAAAATATAATAATTTTTGAAAAAATATTATAGTAATATATTCCGAAAATAGAAATATTTTACGATATCGATTTTTTTATAACGATTCAATTACAATATATTCGTAAATTATCATTTTCAATTACGCGTCCGTTAATTTTCATCTATAGCTGTATATTTTCATGTGCGTGCATATGTGCGCACGTTTAATTGTTATTTCGCAGTGTAAATAACGGCAGTTAAAGTTAGACGATGCCAAAACGGAAGATTAACTACATTTTCTCATCCGTTTTCCCGTTTACATACACATTTATAAATCTAAAACGTTCGAAAATGTCAGTCGAACGTTTTCCTCTCATTGTTTTACGGCAAATAGATATTTAACTGTAACAGTATTATAGTACAAGAGTCGGTTAAAAGTGACGTCTTGGCTAAAAGGACTTTGAACGTTTTTAAAAACGAACCACTAATATTATGAAAAATGTTTGATGTTTTTATGAAAAATATTAAAATACGATATTAAAAATGTTAAAAATATCAATATCGAGAAAATTTTGTCGTTCACATGCATATATAATATAATTTAATAAAAATGCATGAAAACGACAGAATTTTCTCCGCAGTAAAAATGTGACATTAAAAATATCTCGTAAAATAAAATAAATAAATATAATATATATGCAACAGTATATATTAAAACTTTTTCAGCGTCGATTGAGTCGCTAACTATAGAGCTAGCGACTCAACTTAACGTGTTAATATTTGAGCATAATTCAAATATTAACAAGTTGACTGTCGCGGCAATTTTCGGAAATATGGCTAAAAATGACAATGTGATTTAATAATATTATATCATTAGAAAATATAAAGTATGAAAAATATGTTTTTTTTTAAAAAAAGGTATTACGATTATCTCGTAGTTGGCTTAATAATTATATTTTTTAATAGATTTTCAGTAGATGCAAATAAGCATTAATTTTTAATTCTTTTCTCAGAAGCTATCAGATATATTTCGAGTTTGATTGTAACTGCACAAAAATGACAAGCAGACACAGCACGAGATAACTCGTAGTTGTCACCCTGGAAAAGAACGCAAATCACGAGTTATCTCGTAGTCGGCAGATAAAGCGTTAAATTTATTAAATGATTTTTCGTGTCGTCGCAATTCGTTTGATATATTTCGACTTTAAACGTGGATATCCTGTTTAAATTTATAATTATATTAAATTAATATTACAATAAAATTATAATATTAATTAGATGATATGACTCGAACAATCAACGTCTTGTACAGAACAACGAAAATGAACGAATTTAACCGTTAATATTTATATAACTATGTAATATAATATTTTATAGTTTAATTTTTATGATATATTTTTTTTGAAGGATTTTTTTGGTGGTTAGTAAAAGATATTCATTGCAAAAGCTAAAAACGACAAATCTTATCCGATTCCCTTGTCCCTTCAGGACGAATTGATGGAGACTCGGTTCGTTTGCAAAACACGAGTCCCGAAATCTTAACATAAATCCTGAAATTCAAATTTAATCCTATTTAGGACCGAAACAGGATCGCATATATATATATATATATATATATATATATATATATATATATATATATATATATATATATATATATCACAGAGAGTGATAATATCGAATTTTATACGAGCGATTGCACTAGACGTAACACAAACAAATTGGTTTGTAAGAAACAATATAAACACTATACAGCATGATCGAAAAATTTATGTATATAAAAAAGATTAAATAAAATAGTTTGTATTTCAATAATGATATGTAATGTTTTTAAAGAGTGAAAATTGTCGTCGACGACGTTCATTTGATTATATATATATATATATATATATATATATATATATATATATATATATAATATATATATGAAATAGATCGTCACAAAGTGAGGCCCGGGCTCCGTTTATGCCGCGGATAAAATATGGAAATATTTTATCCGCGATGGTTATTGAAGCGATAAAATTGAAAATAAACGTGTAATCTAATTCGATGATCCCGTCTGCGCTTCACAAAGGATTCGGGTTTCTAAGGCGACGAATACAAAATGCGCATAAATTTGTTGAAAAAAAAAGTTTTTTTTTTTAATTTTTTGTAAAAGAATATTCGACGATTTTTTTTTCGTGCGAAAAAAAATGTTTTGATTTTCATAATGTGTATTTTTTTTTCAGGTTCGAATTTATTGGAACGAGTTGTTTCGCGTCGTGAATCGAAATTCGTTTTCCGCATTTGACGGATCACAAAATTTCACGTACGACCTGAAAAAAGAAGGTAAATAATTTAAGTTTTTTTTTGTACAATATTATATTTTTTTTCTCAATTTATAAATTTATATAATATAGTACGATTAGTACAAATATTATGTAAAAACAATATATTGTGAAAACTTTTCAATCGCACTGTACGAATATAAGAAGACGGAATAAAAAAAAAAAACAAAAACGAAAATAGAATCGACTAAGAAGTTACACACGCCATATTCCTGAGGGATATCCGAGAAAATCCCACTTTTTTCCGTGGGAAATGGGGGAAAAAATAATATTCGGTCAGCTGGGATTTGTGGCGCGGAAAATAACCATCCGCGGTTGAAAAGGTTAAATCGGGTAATGAAGACCTGCTCGATAAAATAAAATATTTTTTTTCATATATAAATATATATATACATTCAGTATAAAAACTATAAACAATATTAAATAAATATTTAAAACAATAAAAAAATTTAAATATTAAAAATCATATATTAATGGCGATACGATTTTTTTTCCATCTTTACTTTTATTCAAATTTCATATTATATATATATATATATATATATATATAAACTTCTACATTGTATGAAAAATGAAAAGTTTAAAATTATGGTGAAATTTTTCATTTTTATTTTCAAGATGAAAATTACAAGGAAACAGGAAAACATTAGCTGTCTAAATTTTTTATGCATATTCGAAAAGGGTTAATTTACAATAGAAAAATGCATTAACCGCAATTTTATTTACACACATACACACACACACACACACATATATATATATATATATATGTGTGTGTGTGTGTGTGTACTATAAAGCTTTAAGCTCAAATTTTATGCTACATCAAATATATTATTCTATTTTATATATCATAAAAATTATTTATATTATCGGTAATTCCAAACTAATAATGTATTTTTTTACAGTTTAAAAAACATTAATAATTAAAATTTTGTTCTGTGATATTTTATGATTTTCAATCATGTTTTTTTATTATACATTATATATTATACGAATGTGATAAAAAAATAAGGTGAAATTGTCATTTTCAACTCTCGGACATTAGGACGACAGGTAAATTGTATTTTTTTTCTTAGGACTTCAATAACATTTGCCAAGCATCTGCTCGTCGAAAGGTTTAAAATATCTCCAAGTTACACGTGTTTTTATAACTCTTGGTTCCTTCATCACGATTTTTTTTGCCAAAAACTCGACTTATATTGTTCCGCAACCACCGTATTTGCCCGATTTGACTCCATGCAAATTCTGGCTATTCAATAAACTCAAAAGACCAATGCGGAGACGCTGTTTTGACATTAGCAAACCTAAATGGACAAAATTGAGGAAGTAAAAACTGAATCGAAGAAGACCTTGACTATAACGGAAAAAGACTATTCCGACTGTTTCGACGACTGGATAAAGCTTTGGCAAAAGTGCGTTTTATCGGACGGGGGATTACTTTGAAGTGGATGAAATTGATTTGGAACAATAAATAAAGAATTTACATTTTATAAACAAATTCATCTAACTTTTTGATCACAGTTTTATATGAGTAGAATATAGTATATTTTTTTATAATAAATAAATATTTTTATTCATTTATAAATACACAAAAGTAAAAATATGTCGTTTTAATTTGGCTATCAATTATTCGCATAGTTTTTTTTAATTTAACTTATTGAAATTGTTAACCGATAATACGAAATCATTTTATTTATTTATATATTTACTATATAAAACTTGTACTAATCCATTATCCTTTTTGACGAAGCGGAAAAACACTATTCATAAAATAAGGGGACGATTCTCGTGGAAAGATTCGAGTGGAAATGTTCGTTTTGAACGCTTGTGTCCTTTGAGCTCGTGCATGCCATAACCTTATTTTACACGGTCGTGAATTGGGCGAGCATGCGTGTAATACACTCGATTATATTATTATAAAAGTTATCTATTGTATATATATATATATATATATATATATATATATATACATATACATTTACTATATATCAGGATTGAATTCCCGTTTAATACATTTTCCGATATTCTCTCGGTAGGGATTTCGGATCGCTTTTTAAAACGTGTCCCGTATAAACTCGGGCAAAGGAAAAATAAGGTTGGTAAGGGGGTTCGGGTGGAATTATTAATTTTTCTCACCGCGACGAGTGCCACAAAGGGAGGAAAAAAAGGGCAAATTTCAAAGCGAGAAAAAGATTTCATTCTCGAAAATAAAGCGCAAAGGGAAATATTTGAAGAAAAAAAAGAAAAGGAAAGAAAAGAAAAGTAAAAAAAAGAAAACCTCCTTCTGTCCCTTCGACTGCTTCTTCGAAGTTTAGGGGGGTTAATTGAAGAATTCGTCTTCGGAAAACAAATGCGCGTTTTCGTTTCGTTTCGTTTCACCATCTTTTTTTTTTACTTCTCTATCTCGAAAATAAAATAAAATGGCGAATAGAAGACGAAGAAGAAGAAAAAAATATGCGAATTGAATTTTTACGCTTCTGTTAAAATTTCAAAGAATTTTCCGTTTCGACATCGCGATTCATTATGTAGCATTATAAGTAAAGCGTGCTCCAAAAAAAAACAATTCGTTAATAAATTATTTAAATCGTGAAAAATAAAATATTTCAATAAACATGCACAATATTATATTTAATAATATAATATGCATTAGTGATTAAATATTTTTTTTTTTATATTTTTTTGAAAGAAGTAAACGTACGATTGAATTATATAAAATATATCAAGAAATAATGTTGATATATTTTTTACAATATAATGCAAGAATTTCTAATAAAATAAATAAAAAAATAATGTTTCTTTTAAATTAATGAGAATTTAATTTTTGAAACATCGAACATAATATATATATATATATATATATATATATATATATATATATATATATATATATATATATATATATATATAATTAAACGTGATTATATAATATAATACAAGAAAAAATAATAATGGTATTGTCGTATTTTGCGCTTTCGCTTAGTCGATGAGAAATGTGCTTTAATTTTTCGCTATTTATTTTCAGTAAAATTATCATTTTTTTTAGTTGGCTAGTTTCGCTCGGTGTTTTTCAGACGTCGTCAAAGAATTTTTCAGGATTTCTTTGATTAGTGCTAAAATAAAACGATGGAAATCTTCCGCATTGCTGAAGATGAAAAAGGTCGTTCGGATCGGTTCACACTCGAAAGATTTAAAATGAGAAAATGTGAAAAAATATTTTATTTATAAATTGTTAAATATATATATATATATATATATATATATATATATTGTGTATCAAAATAATTAATTGTTATGTATTATATTAGAAAAAAAAGCTTTTATCTGTTTAAGCAAGTGAAAAATATGGATCGTTATATATTTTACATTTTACGACTAGTCATCGATCAAAATATTTTTCTATATAATTCACGGCTTAAAAGCTTTGAGAACATCTGGTTAATGATAATCACCTCCATTTTTATCGGTTATTAATATTTAATTATTCAGTTTTACGTTAAAATATTTTTGAATATATATATATATATATATATATATATATATATATATATATATATATATATAATATTCCCAACGAATAAATTGCATAAATCAAAATCAAATTGGATTGAATTTTAACATTTTTCATATTGTCAAATAAAAATCATATAATACGATTTATTATATATTTTTAATCTGTAAATATAATAATATAATGTATACGGAATGTTATTTTAAAAATTTATATTAATAATAGATGGCGCTGTTTTAATGCTTTTATATTTATAATATTTTTTAATGGCAAAATATTACGATTATTTATAAAAAATAATATATTATAAAAAAAACAATAAAATATTTTATATATAGAAATTATAATTATCAGTATAATATTTAGTAATAATGTTTAGCCTGTTATATAAAACGGTCGCCCATAATAAAAATTACGTCATTACATATAGTTTATTGTGGGTAGATTTTCATATATTTTTTTCTTCTCGTCACAGCGGTTCTCAAACGTACATTTCTATATTCTCGTATGAATGGACGTATGATGTAATGCGATAAAAGGGCTAAGGCTCGATGCCGCAATGAAAGGCACCACAGGCCATATAACACTGTACATCCCCTTTGATGGGACACTATAGGAAAATTAGCATAAATTGAGGGTAAGGATTCGCCACATAACACGGTGCGCATTACTCAGACACAACATTTTGAATTATTTAACGAATTCAACACAATATGTCGGCTTGTAATTTTGACCTAGGCAATTTCGAAATGCCGTCATTTCGCGCGCCCAATTCGGCACACTATTGTTCTTGTACATCCCTTATTTTAATCGTCGACGTTATAGCGTTATCGGTATATTATGTGTTGAGGGTTGAAAGTTTTCAAACTAACGTCTATACGTTAGAATATAACACTGTGATCAAAAAGTAAGGTGAATTTGTTTATAAAATGTAAATTATTTATTTCATTCTTCCAAATCAATTTCATCCTCTTCAAAATAATCCGCTTCCGATCAAACGCACTTTTGCCAACGCCTTTTTCCAGTCCTCGAAACAGTCGGAATAGTCTTTTTCCGGTATAGCCTTTAAGACCTTCTTTGATTCGGTTTTTATCTCCTCAATCGTGTCAAAACGGCGTCCCCGCATTGGCCTTTTGAGTTTGATGAATAGCCAAAAGTCGCACGACGCCAAATCAGGCGAATGCGGTGGTTGCGTAGTTTTTGGCAAAAAAGTCGCGAAGAATCAATGCAGCATGACATGGTGCATTATTGTGATGAAAGAACTAAGAGTTGTCAAAATACGAGATAATTAAACCTTTTGACAAACAGACGCTTGATAAATGTTATTGACAGTCCTGCCAACCTAGAAAAAAAATTACAATTTACCTGCCTTCATGGGAAAGCTTTTGTAATTATGAAAAATATATATAATGATCGGATTCGATGCTATTTAATTGGAATGCTAAAATTTTATTATATGGATTATTTATTGGCTTTGAATTTCACAATACAATATTTAATCTCGAGTGGATCGAATTAAAGCTTAAGAGATGCAAATTTAATCTTATATAAAACATTTTGCAATATCCTACTATTATAATTCTCACTTTTCATACTCCGTTTATTGTCAAAAGATATATATTTTTTTAGAATTATTTAAACTATGTCAAGATTTTTCGATTTTCAAGTCTTTTCTGTTTTTAATTTTATTTAGTAATGTTGAACAATTACTAAATTTTTAGAAATCTTTATATATTATGAAATTAATTAAATAAATAAATTAGTAATAGTATAAGTTTATATTTTATTCATTATTTACTTACCTGATGTAATTTAATTTTTTAAATTATATTTATATTAATAAATTTATACAAACAAAATTGATATACAAATCAGTTTGAAACGTAATTTAATATTAAACAATTGTATATTAATTATTAAATTTATAATAATATTAAATCGCTTTAAACCGAAATATTGAATATAAATTGAACTTTTATTTTTTTTTTCATTATTCGTTTCGATGTTTCTATGTCGATAAGCGAACATGATATCGGAACTATCGACGATGTAAATGAACATGTGCGTTACGACCGCGCGCGTCAAACAAAACAATAAAATAGCGAAAATCGTGTATAATTAAATAAATTAAACTAATATTTTCACGTTGCTATGTAATCGATAGCTTTCAACGTTTTAATATCAATAAACACTTTAATCCCTTTTGTATCGATAACTTAATTTTATCAATTAACTAGTAAATATTACGCATATTATTATATTATATTTGCACAATAATAGTTATAAAATTAACGCGATGAATGGGAAGGGGGGATAAAATGTTATAATTGCGAAATTTAATATATTTATATGGTAATCGTATTATGGAGAGTATGAAACATATATATATATATATATATATATATATATATATATATATATATATATATATATATATATATATATATATATATATATATATATATATATATATTATAAATCTAAAATTAAAATTTTAATTTATAATTAAATATCGCCTTATTATAATGATATTTTTTTCCAATAAAATTAAAAAATAATGATTGATTTCTATATATTTTTATTTTTTTAAATTATTATAACAAGAAGAATCAAATATCAAAAGCTTTTAAAACTTGATTTACTTCATTATTTCTAGATAAAATTAATAAAACACCTCCCGTATTTATCTAATTTATATTGTAAAAAAAAAATGTATAAAAAAATAAAATTTTCATAGAATATCGTTAAAGAAGTGAAAAAAAAAAGTTTCTAGGAATTTTTTACGCTTTTATAATTTCATCAAAAGTAACCCTTTTTCAAAATTATACGAATAAAGACGACAAAGTTCAAATATAAAAGATAATCTATTATATATATATATATATATATGTATGGGCAAATTTTTAAAACCACAAATGAAAGTCGAATTTCGAAAAAAAAAGGAATCGCATTAGCGATTTATGGCAATTTAAAAATTGATTTATGTAATTTGGAGAAAAAAGGAAAAATACTCAGAAAAGAAAATGTACCACTGGTTTTCAGGAAAAATAATGGAAAACATTATGAAGCGCAAATTGCCATGTGGAGAAAAAAATCGCAATATCATGTAATTTACCACCCTTGGTTTAAGAAGTGAATAAATACAAACACACAGGTATGTGCGTGTGTTTATATATATATATATATATATATATATATATATATATATATATAACACTGTGATCAAAAAGTGAG
>JANIJI010000007.1:10880000-10885000 GCA_024500535.1 Leptonema lineaticorne
TTTTATGTTTAGAATATTTAAAAATATTATGAAAATGAAAAAAAAGATTTTACAATACGAATATTTTTTATGTATGATTATTTATGCTGATTTAGAAATTTCGTGGTGAATAACGATATTTTTTAATATTATTTAGTAAAATTTAATTATGTTGAAAATTTAAAATTTTAGACTTCATAATTTATATATATATTATACATTATTTAACATCAATCAAAGTTCTCAAAATTTATAAATTAGTATACATATATATATTCTTCTGACTCTATTTTGGTAAAATTTCACGGACTTAATTTGACATCAATTTGCCATAATCTTTTAAGTGCTGTTTTTGAACGAAGGGAACGATTTGTTTCGCGTCACTTAAATTATAATTGGAACAAAATTGATTCGTACCGTGAATTAAGGGAGTTAAAACTCATTTGTGATCGTCTCTTGCAAACAAATTGGAACCGAAACGACGCACACAAAAGGGCCCTTGTGGAAAAGGGATTGCAACCGTTACGTTAAAGACGACGCAATTCGAATCCGACGTTCGACGAATCAGATTCAAATTTAAATTCAAAGGTTCTCCACAACTCACAATCGAACCTTCATCGTATACTCTATATTAAAGCATAACAATTTTCCAATTTGCATATTCGTGATTAAATATCCGTTGACCGACTGTCGTTGAATATATATATATATATATATATATATATATATATATATATATATATATATATATATATAATTGAAAAATATTCGATATTATTTTTGTTATTATGTTGCTGTGTTTTGGTGTTTTTGCGGCAAAATGGCGGAAAAATGGCGGAAAACGGGACGCGAAAGCTTCTGAATCTAATTTGACGAGAATCGGTCGATTATTGATTTTCTTCATTTTCCATTAGGGACATTTTGTCAATTTTCACTATCCTTAATCAGATCGTCGTGTTGAAAATATAATCTAGACATATTTATGCAAATTTAAATTTACGTATTTATAATAATATATAAATTTAATTATAATAAAACATATATTTATATATACAGTATGAATTTCGTTCTTAATTTAATCGTCATAAAATGATTTGATAGGATTTAAAATGTACGAAATGCGTTTTTGATACGTGTTGAATAATTTTAAAAATATTATTAAAATATAAAATAAATTAATAATCGAATTACAAAACTATAAATAAATCATTGAAGATTTTTGAAAAATTTTAAATAATATTAATATATATTTATGTACGAGATTTTCAGCATTAATTAAAAGATTAGTATTAAATAATTAATAATGATTAATTTAATTGAGTCGCATAATATGTCATTTATGAATGAAATAATCAGATTAGTACGGATTATTGTGCACATATTGATTATACATCATCGTCAATTTGGTCTAAAGCGAACAGGAGATGCACCATAACCATCGATCGATCCAATATTAAAACTATTTTATTATTATATATTATATAATAAATTATTATTTTTCAGATGTATTAATATTATTTCCGATTTATTTGTATTCGTATTTTCGAAGCAATTCCGATTATTATTATTATTCATTATTCGTCCAAAATATTTTTCGATTTATTATTATTATTATTGTCGACAATTCGCCATTATCGAAACACGGAATATCCATAGAATTATTATTAAAATAATACGCACGAGCGAATATGAAATCAACAAACGCGTGCCCCTTCGGCAACGGACCCCCTTTGAATCAGGGGAGGGGCACAATAATTGTCATATTGTTCGCAATAAATTCGTTATCTATCGACGGTTTCGAACGATCAAAGCCCAACAACGATCACATTGTACACGGAATATAATAATAATAATAATAATCATTGGGGAGGTACATTTTGATAATTATCGTTTCGTTTCGACGATAAAATGCAAACTTTCATATTCTCCTTTGGTTCAATTAAACCGGAAAAACCGGAATGTTAATTAAGCGGTGAAAATGTTGTACGTATTTAGTTAAAATGGCGCAATAATAAAAACGAACGCGTATTGATCTGTGATATTATATTTTTATTGATCTGTCATATTTATAATTATTAGTATGTAACGCTTTTAACCCTTTTCGGTCCCATGTCGAATCATATTCGACATTAATTTTATTCCTAAATAAACAACTGTTTTTTTTTCGAAATAAATATATTTAATTATTTAAATTTCTTTTCAAATATCGTAAAATTTGTTATTGATGTAGTGAAAAAAAATTTTTTTTTTTAGAACGATAAGTGTTAATATATTTAATGTCTATCAACATTATCTATAGCTGAAATTTTAACACATTATTTAAATATATTAAAATATTGTTAAATTATATAATTTAAATAAAAAAATATATATATATAATAAAAAATATGTTACATCAATGAAAAATTTTATACATTAGTAATTTGATTAATGTGTAAATAAAGCAATTGTAAATAAATTCAATAATTTCTAATTAAGAAAATTTTCATTTCAATAATATTATATATTTTTAAATTAAAAAATATTTACAATATTAATATAAAAAAATATATTATAATAGATAAATTGTCAAATTTTATTCATAATACAATTTACTGAATAATGAAATTATTCAAAAAATATTGTTTATTCCCGTAATATTTATTTCCATGTATGAAATACGTTAATTTAATTTATTTACGTCATGTATATTTTGAGTATTTATATATATATATATATATATATATATATATATATATATATATATATATATATATATATATATATAATATAAAACATATATCGAAGCTTTTTAATTAAATTCACAAAACAGAATACATTAAAAGTAACCGGCGCCATAAAGCTTGATTAATAATTAAAGTGGTAGTTTTGAACGCTTGTTTTTTTTTATTAAAACTGAAAAGAAAAAAAAAATAGTACAAAAATAGTAATAATAACAAAGAAATGAAAAAAAAAGTATATGGTCGCTTTTTTACGTGCATGCAGTCGTTACAATGGAGTATAGAACATATTAAAAATAAAAATTCCACGTTGTGCAGTTTTAATAAAAATCTCCAATATTTCTTAATATAAAAATAAAAAAATATATATTTGTATAAATATATATGTGTGGTGTGTGACGGTGAATACATGATTGAAATATATATTTAATTTTATATAAAATTATTTCTGAATTTAAAAATTATTGAATTTACTCATTGATATCAGTCCATTTTTTTTAATTAAACACTATTGTGATCAAAAAGTAAGGTGAAATTGACATTAAAAACTCATAAAGATTAGAAAGGCAAGTAAATTGCATTTTTTTCCTAGGTTGGTAGGACTGTCTATAACATTTGCCAAGCATCTGTTTGTCAAAAAGTTTAATTATCTCTGGGTTAAATGTGTTTTTACAACTTTTGGTTCCTTCATCACAATTGTGCACCATGTCATACTGCATTAGTTTTTCGCGACTTTTTTGACAAAATTTCGTTTCATTTCGTTCCGCAACCAACGTATTCGCCTGATTTGGCTCCGCGCGAATTTTTGGTTAAACAGCAAACTCAAAAGGTCAATGAGGGGACGCCATTTTGACACGATTGAGGATATAAAAACCGAATCGAAGAAGGCATTGAAGGCTATAACGGAAAAGGATTATTCCGATTGTTTCGAGGATTGGAAAAAGTGTTGGCAAAAGTGCGTTTTATCGGACAGAAATATATAAAGAATTTACATTTTATAAACAAATTCACTTTACTTTTTGATCACAGTGTTATATCAAAATATATATTATGGGTTTTTTTTTGAAATACAAAAATGATATCAAAATATTAAAAATGCAAATCATTCATAAGAAAGCGAACGAACAATTTGTATTATAATAAAACGAAATAGAATATATAAACTTCAGAAGGATTTTTAATGAACTTCCATTTAGTTTTTATTACAAGTCCTTATCAAGGATCATTCAGACGATATTTTTCCGTATAAAAATCGTATTACACTTTCGGGTCACCTGTAAACACGTATATATATATATATATATTTGTGTGTGTGTGTGTGTGTGTGTGTGGAAAGAAGGGTATGGTCGAAAATCCACCCTTTTAAATCTCAGACATAAACGTCGGTGGTTTTGTCGTTTTATAACGAAGATTTTGAAATCGGGAAAACGATCCGAGTTTTAGAAATGCTTAATGTCTAGTATGCGCTATCCGTGCGAAAATCGCTCGTTTTCCAATCCCCCCAGGGGGGATATGTGAATAACTATTAAGCGAATCGAAAGCTCTGATAAAATCTCTTTATCTGAGGGCGGTTTTCCGAAATTTAATCGTTTCCGAAACGACGCATGTACTCGTCATTGATTCCATTTTATTTTCGAATAAGCGTTTTTCGCTTATCATTCGAGAAAAATCATCGATGAGCTAAAAATGGAATTTATATAATAACGATAATTTATAAATTATAATTTCATTAAAAAAAATTAAGATTGCGCTTAGCGTTTTTTACTGGAAAAAATATATAAAACAGATTTTTTATTAGATTTTATTTAATAAAAAATAATTATTATTTTGATCATAGAAATAGTTCAAAAATAAAATTGAACAAAATATGACACAATAGGATGAGTGATAAAAAAATATATGGAATTATTGATTTTCATTTGAGTAAAAATATTACGTGAAAAATGAAAAAAGAAAGTTGTTTTTTTATAATCGCAAATGAAAAATATTTAATTATATATGAATTATAAAAAAATATATTTGATTTTGAAAACATTTTTATGACATTCAATATTTTTTAATTTAAAATAAAAAAGTATCGTATTTATTTATTAATAATTTATGTTAAAATATAATATATATTTTCGAATGAAAAATGAAAAAAAATATATATATATATAAATAGCACATGTCACTGTTCCATTTCAATGAGTTTCAATTACATATATAATAATTACTTATCTCTGGTTTAATGTCACGTATTGCATACATTCAATTTCCATGAAACTGTTTGCGGAACAAACATTGATTGTACGCAAAATC
>JANIJI010000007.1:10890000-10920000 GCA_024500535.1 Leptonema lineaticorne
GATGAAATAAAAAAAGGATATAAATTTGATTACGAAAATATATTATGAAGCAATCTCGACGTGTTTTTTTAGTGTGAATAATATATATTTTATTTATAATATGTATGGTATAACACTGTGATCAAAAAGTAAGGTTAATTTGTTTATAAATTCTTTATATATTTTTCCAAATCAATTTCATCCACTTCAAAGTAATCTCCGTTAGATAAAATGCACTTTTGCCAACGCTTTTTCCAGTCCTCGAAACAGTCGGAATAGTCTTTTTCCGGTATAGCCTTCAAAACTTTCTTCGATTCGGTTTTTAACTTCTCAATCGTATCAAAACGGCGTTCCCGCATTGGCCTTTTTTATTTGCTGAATAGCCGGAAGTCGCTCGGAGCCAAATCAGGCGAATACGGCGGTTGCGGAACGATATGAGATGAAATTTTGGCAAAAAAAAATCGCCAATAACCAATTCAGTATGACATGGTGCGTTATTAGATAATTAAACCTTTTGACAAACAGACGCTTGGCAAATGTTGTAGACAGTCCTACCAACCTAGGAAAAAAAATACAATTTACCTGCATTCTTAATGTTCGGGAGTTTTAAATGACAATTTCACCTTACTTTTTGATCACAGTAATATATATATATATATATATATATATATGAAAAAAAATAATTTGACATGAGATTGTTTCGAGACAATTTTCAGGAGGAAAATTTCATTAGTCGTCTTCGAATTATACGGCGAAACGAATTGCGTTACGCGTTCACGCACAAACTCACGGATGTGAAAATCCATCCCCACCCTTTCGGAAAGCGAAAGCGAGGTAGGGGGGGGGGGTGGTGAACGAGAGACGATTAGGGAAGGGATGGAAAAAATAAATATTTACCTTCGGAAGAAAGGCTCGCTTTCATTTAGTCCCGGATCGAATATAATAAAAGCGCAGAAGGTAACGAATTTTCCTTAATTCGTTACACAATAAGCGGCGAAACAATTGAAATTGCCTTTTTTCGACCTTTATCTGGACCCCCCACCCTTTTTTTATTCCCTTGTAAAAATAATATATATATATATATATATATTTATAAAGGGATGAATACGCTTCAATGAGTTTGATTAATTAACGATAGTGACTGACTTATAGTCAATTTGGCAAATCGTCTAGATTCGTACGATTTTCATTATCTGTGAACGAATTTTGAACAATGGAAACAAAATAAAGATTTCGCATTATTGTCATTCATTCATATAATTCAATTTATAATTAACAATAATAAATCATCGCGTCATTAAAAATGATAATAGTTTCTTTTTTTTAATCCAAAATTTGAACGCCGAATATTCTATAATTATATTTTTTTATAAACTTCCTTAAATTAGATTATTTTTATCACTGATTAATATATAATATTAAAATAGACAACATTTCGACATTAAACGATATTTTTTTTTCTAATATTTTGATACAATTATCCGTTTTAAATAATCACATATAATTCGAGCAACCTTTCAAGTTACCATTTTTTTTTATCGAATAATTTTCGATAAAAAGGGCGAAGGGGCGGGGAGGGGGAAGGGAAAAGATTTTAATTTATGAATGTTTTCACTTTCTATCGATTTTTTTTTATCTTCCGCGTTGTGGCGTTTTCTATTCAACTCGAAATATTGATCCGATTAAACGTCATATTTTCCTTTCTTGGCGGTAAAACGTCCAAATTGAATTTCATCTTCAATTAGCGACAAACGAAAATTTCGTTTCACGTTATTAATTTCGTTTATTGCGTTATTATTATTATTTTTTTCAACAAAATTTAAATGTAGAAAATTTAATTTTAATCATTTAATTATATCGACGAAAGAATTTATTATCAAATAGCGATTTTTGAAAAATATATTGTAATATATTAGAGAAAATTCAAATCAACCACTTGATACATCCATATATATTTTTTTTTTCGAATGAATTTAATCATCCGTTATTCTAGTAAAATATATGATAATAAAAATATACATTTGATAACTGTCGATTTCGATGTTCCCTAAGGACGAATCATTCCCAGTCTATATTCGTATATTCAATCCGAATGAAGATCCTTATCTTTCAATTTTACCGTTCAAATATATAATCGTCGAGTAATCGCGTCGTTTTTAAACAAATTGAAGCCGTAAATCCTTCGATATCCTTTTTACAGTGTTCAGTGAAATTCAAAGATATTTAAGTTCTCTGTTTGTACGTATATCGATCGTTCTGTTTTTTTTTCCTGCAGGATTATTTATTTTATTTTTCTCATTTCGTAAAATATATGAGTACTACTGTGATCAAAAAGTAAGGTGAAATTGTCATTTAAAACTCTCGGGCATTATAAAGGCAGGTAAATTGTAAAAAAATCCTAAGTGGGACTGTCTATAATATTTGCTAAGCATTTCTTTGTCAAAAGGTTACACGTGTCTTTTTTTTGTCTTGTTCCACAACCACCGTATTCGCCCAATTTGGCTCCGTGCGATTTCTGGCTAATCAGCAAACTCAAAAGGCCAATGAGGGGATGCCGTTTTGAAACGATTGATAAGATAAAACCGAATCAAAGACGGTCTTGAAGACTATACAAGAAAAAGACTATTCCGATTGCTTCGAGGACGATGATTATTTTGAAGGGAATGAAATTGCTTTAGAAGAATAAATAAAGAATTTACATTTTATAAACAAATTCACCTTACTTTTTGATCACAGTGTTATATATGTATGTATGTATATTTTTTTTGATTCGTTTGCCGAATTTTATATTATTAATCGAGTGTGTATGTTTTATTTATATCGAAGTCTTTGTGAAACATATCCATCAATGCGAGTTTCGTTGTCTTTTGGCCAAAATTAACGCTAACGAAATAACAAAAGCTCACTGCGGAAAGGCTTTTCTTTAATTTTCTTAAAGGCATTTTCCCTTATAGGTTCTAACGGCGAGAGGAACCGGTAGATGAAGGGAGGAAGGGCACAGAAAGCCTGTAATAAAATTTAACCGCTTTCTCTAATTGAGATTTTAACTCGAACGGTAAATATTACAATTTTCCTACTTCAAAGCCGCGCGAGAATATTCGACATTTTCACATGTGTAAAAAAAAAGCGTGCGATTATATTATAATAAACTTTCCTTTATATTAACAATATTAGTATAACGACTCAAAATTCATTATTAGTTATAATTACATCATCGTATAATATAATTTAACTATAGAATATATCATTAGTATGAAGCACAATGAGTCTCTATATATAGTAATATGATTAAAATATTTATATAATTGTAGATTATATAAAAAATATTTTGAAAACTTTGACATTAAAAGATTTAAAGGACACGATTTCGAGCATGTCATTTCAATGAATCATGTTTAACCACTTGATGCGTCAAATGGCACCAACCCCGAGCGCTGCTCGTATCTTGTACTTTGTATGATACATGAACGATCTACGCTCGTGGATATCGTTTGATTTCTCATTTACTATTATAATATATATATATATATATATATATATATATATATATATATATATATATATAATACGTACATTTGAAATATAAATAAAAAAAAATGTTTTTAGTTAAATTTTTGCGAAAATAATTCAAGCATTAAGCGAATTCAACAAATCGAATCGTCCGTTCTATCATAACATATATATATGTTATATATTCGAATTTTAAACATTTTTTAAATCAAAAAATTACACAGATAGTAAACTTTTATATATAAATATAATACATAAAATAAATGAAAATTTCTACCTTAAATCTGGAAACATCCGCAAAACACTGGGTCACTGCAGGTGTATTAACTTTTGATTTATTTTCAAGCAACTGTTGCGGAGCGTCCGGGATTCCGAGTGTCGGAAATTCAGGAAAGATCCTCGGCGTTCCCTAACGGAAAATTTATATACATCCGGTTAGTAGATATAATACGATACAAGACTTCGTGGCACGTGCAAGAAAACACATAATATAAATTTTCCGCAATCCGGCGAGAATAATTCGACAAATTCTCAACGGCGACAGACAGACCAAAAATGCGTATACTAAACACAAACACACACACACACACACACACACACACACACATATATATATATATATATATATATATATATATATATATATATATATATATATGAAATAAAGCTCGCTCTTCGCAAAAAAGCTTAAAGCCTTCAGGAGGCGAGTCGGTCTCTCTCGCATGAGCTTTTAATTACGCGATAAGCCACTCTTGCGGCCCTTTAATGAATGTGCGCCTTAATTAAATTCGCCCCGAAGGCTGTTTCGATTCCGCCTTTCGGAAAACGCGGTCTTTATCACTTTTTCTGCGGTAAATATCCGATTATCCGCAAATGCGATATCGTATTGTGGGTCCTTAATTTGTTTTAAACGAGTACCGACGCCCATTATTATTATCAATTAATTAACATGAGGAGTTTAAATTGCGTTCGCAAATCAATTTAAATAACGCGAAATCGATTTTCGTACAAATTCAATGTCGCGATGTCAAACGTCGGCGATAATCATTTTTTTTTATATTCAAAATATTGATGCGAAAAATTTGAAACGAAATGTTTATAATCACTATTCTTTTTACAGAATTGAATTTTGATTTTTTTTTATTTTAAAATTATATGTTTTCTAATAGTTTTAATATTTTTTAGTAAAGTTTGACATATTTTAATAATTCAAATTGTTAATAAATTATCTAAATTATATTTTGAGAAACAGTTTTAATAAATATGGAACCTCACTGGGTGTTTCGCAGTTGACTGCATAAATTTAATCATGCAAGAATATTAAATTTCATATAATTCAATAATAAATTCAACGTGAATATTTATACGTTATATAAAAAAAAAATAACACTACCAAATTACAATCAATAATTTCTAGTGACCAAAATATTTATGAAGAAATAAAATTTCAAAAAAAAAATCACGACCATTTTTCTTTTATTTTTTTTGGTATTTTACTTCGATTTTAAAAGTGTAATAAGTTGAATTTAATTTTACACATTTTACGATCATTTTTAATACACGATTTTTACGCAATTCAAAACTTGAATTGCGCAACATCGAAAAATCCATTACGAATATCGAAAAATAAACACACAAATAAATAACAATAATCAATATACTACATACGCAAAACAAAAGGCGACTCGTGAAAAGCGATATAAAAAGAAAATTATTAATTTCATCAAATTCATATATATATATATATATATATATATATATATATATATATATATATTAAAAAAATGGGGGCGCGCATAATTCGGTTAATAAAAAAAAAAACAAACATTTCGCCCCCCTCGTCGAATGAAAAGCTCTCCTTTTTTTTCGTATTATTTCAACGGCCGCAATAAAAGAGTGATTTCATTAAACGCTTTTAATTTATAAATCGAAGAGAATAACGTAAATCATGGCGGAATATTCCGCCATTTTAATACGCCGAAGAGACTCGTTAAATTAAAAGGCAAACCATCAACGGATTGCGCGATTTAAATATAAATCATTTTTTATTGGGGGGGGGGAGAGAGATGTTTTGTTTTATTTATTTTTTTTATATTTGTTTTGGCTCGCAAACGGCTTAATAAAAGCATACAAATTAATGTAAAATAATAATAATAAAAAAAACGCGAATAAACCGCAGTCGTTCTCAATGTGCGGTGCGCGTTTTATTTGTTATATTATATGTGCGATTGAATATTACAACACAATAGCACTATGAAAATATTTATATGATTTTTATTATATTTATTTTCAATACAAATTATTTTTAAGATAATGATTGAAATTAAGGATTCTCAAAATTTTTATAAATGAACTATTTTTAACAATATTCGTTTCAGTGGATTTATTGTTTTTAAATGTAATATTATATTATCCTTAAATGAGTGCTTTATTTTAGAAAATTAATCAAAATTAATCAAAAAATTAATCAAAAAAAAATATAGATAAAATGAAAATAAATTTCTTTATTTTGAAAAAAGTTTAAAAATCCTTTTTTCAAATCTCAAAATTCTCTTCTATATGTTATATTTTTCTATTGTAATCTTCCACAAATGCAATATAGATCCGGTAGAATTCTTTTGATATATTTCAAAATTCCACCGAATCTCAAATATTCTACGCGGATATTTCGAAAAATAAATAAAATGAAAAAGTTGTAGAAGCGCTCTATTAATGTGAACACATTTTCCAATGTTCAGAAATGCTCGCACTCTAAATATTTAAAGCTTTAATAAAGTCGAAAGCTTCCTTCAGTCTTTCGCACGATAATAGTAAACTTGAGATTATATGACAGGCAAAAAAAATACACGAAAACACTACGAAGTTCACGTCTTCAGGTTCTCTCTTTTTTTTTAACAGGATTAAGCTTTCAAACGCATAAACTTTAGCCGTTTGTAGTAAAGCTTGAACCGTCGTTACTATAATTTGAAAGTTCACTTTTTATAATTAACGCACTCTGTATTACAATTTTTATTTTTCGCAAAAGTTTTGACTCATTCAGAATGAAAATTAATTATGTGATCATTTTTTTTATTTTAAGTTTATATATATATATATATATATATATATATATATATATATATATATATATATATATAATATATATATATATTACAAGTAATATAAAACTTTATCCTTATTATTATTATTATACGACAATTTGTCAAATCTTCACTGTGACCGTGTCCTTTAAAATTTTTGAGGACATTTCAACGGATCGGCAAAAAATGCGACCGAAACAAAAAGCGAAACTCCATTTTTTTTTTGTATCAACATCACGCAAGAAACGCTCCTGTAAATCATCCCGACGCTCTCCAGAACTCTGGACGTGTTCAAAAATAAGGATACGGGAGCAAAAAACTAAATAAAATATATATATTTCTATATATAAATGGTACGAGAGAGGTCGAAATCCTTTCATCCCGATGCCAAATCCAGCCGTTTATTTTATTCTGTACGAGAAGTTGTTCGATATCCCGTTTTTCTGCAAGCGAATCGAGCGATGTTCAGCATTGTAAATATATATATATATATATATATATATATACATACATATATATATACATATATATATACATATATATATATATATACATATATATATATATATACATATATATATATATATATATATATATATATATATATATATATATATATACAAAAAATTAATATAAAAATTTCTATAATAATATTACATCGCACATACAGAAATGACAAAAAAAATCAAATATAATCATTTTCTAATCTTATCTTCGTTATAATATATATTATTTCAAACGTTCGCTTTGAGAAGTTATGATTTATATAATATTTCTATATATTTCTCGATACCGATTTTTTTCATTAATATCGATTAATGAAAAATTACAGATTTATTTCATATTTCGTTATTAAAAATAAATTATATTTAAAATTTGTGTATGAAATATAATAGAGCAGAGTTAGAGGAATCTTTTTGTTTATAAAGGCTATTTTTCAGCAGCGAACTTTCATAGAGGTCGTATTAAATGAAAATAATAAAAAGTAGAAAATATTTAGACATTGTGACCTAAGTTGTTAAGTAGACTGTGAAAACATTGATTTAAAAAAAAATAATTTTCTTCAAAATATATACATTTTATATAAAAAACACAAAAAAAAAATCACACCACATATGGATATAAAAGTTCAAACTTATCAACTTAAAATCGAAGGTTTCTCTTTTTTGTATTAGAGTCAAAGTATATTTTCCTATTTTATTTATTTTTTTTTAGAAATTTTTGATACAAAATAATTTCAAATATTTGTTTGATATTAAGATTTTAAGTGAAAATCTAATTATATTTTTTTTAAATAAACGGATTGTTTTGACAAAATTATCATAAAAATAAATCATTATTTTTAAGATAGAGAGTTGTTTTATTTATATATACAAATTTTTATAGATAATTTTGAAAAAAATATATCGAAAACAGCTAGAGCATCATTTAATATTAGACACAAAAATAAAGTTTCCTTCATATTTCAATTCATAACCGATTAAAATTACTATATATAAAATATTCATTCAATATTTAGTTATAGAATTAAAAAGAAATATTATATCATATTATTATGATCCAATTCATAGTTTGAAAAAATATTGTACGATATTTCCTATAGATAATACAAAATTCAATATTAAATATAATAATATAAAAAAAAAGAAATCAGATATTAGACGACCCGCTAATTAAGTGTTAATAATATTCTATTTGAGAAATCGGTATGCGGGACTAACGTATTATATTCATATTATTTATTATGTAACGCGTTTTCAATACGACACATTGGACACTTATATCCTTTGGTTTATCACATTTTCATATGCGCTATATGAAAATTTATACGTGTATATATGCAAAGTTTATGGAAATCTATGAATAAATACGCACACAACCTTCAGACTCACAATATATTTATATATATATATATATATATATATATATATATATATATATATATATATATATATATATATATATATATATATATATATATATATATATATATATGAAGTAAACGACGGCGTAACATATGGCGTATGAAAATAAAATTCGAGTTACGACGAAATCCAGCGCAGAAAAAAAAAATCTAAATGTACGAAACACGCCGGAAATACATGCAACATCTTTATTCATGTGCGGGGAAAGGGGGGAGAGGTAAAAAAAAAATATTATTATATACGGGAAAAACGGGAAAATCGGGAAAACCGCATGGTGAAATTCGTCGAATATATTATGTTCGTTCCAAAAAAAAATATATAGTATAATATTCTAGTTTTTTTCACTTTTTCTCTTCGCTCGGAATTCTAGATTATTAGTTTATAAATCCTGTCTGAAAATGTATACGTGTGTGTATGTTTGTGTGTGTGTGTGTGTGTATATATATACATATGTCGAAAAAACATGCGTGCATATTATGGCTTATACCGTATATATAGGTGAACATTTTTGAAACACAATAAAAAGTTTATGATTAGAGCGTAGAGCTGATGACTCGGCGGAAAAAAAATCAACGTCGATAATTTTAAATATTGTATAAATTTTTCACAGTATTGGTTTTTAGTGGAAGTATATAAAATTAACTGTAAATCAAGCTATGTTTCCCGATCTTTTTATATAAAATATTAAATATATAATTAAAGAAAAAATAATAATTTTAGTCACTACTATATATATATATATATATATATATATATATATATATATATATATATATATATATATATATATATATATATAGTATTTGAATTATAACACATTAAAATATATCATATTCTATAACAAATAAACAGTGTACGATAATAAAAAAGATATGTAAGAAACTATATTGAAAATACAATTCAAAATATTTCAGGTATATTTTAGGTCGAGAAATATTTAATAAAAAAATTTTTTTCAGTATCGTATTCTTCATGAAAAGAAAATCTATATACTTTCATAGTCGGCCGTGTGGGAAATTTCATATTCTCGATATAATAAAAATCAAATTTACGTCACATAATGTTCATTCAAAAAAAAAGAAAAGTAGAAAAAAGAAAGAATAGTAGATGAAATATAAATGATGACAGACGCTTATCAAACATTCGACATTGCAAATACGACATGAAAGTGTAATACAATAAATTCATAGTCGATATATATATATATATATATATATATATATATATATATATATATATATAATAAAATATATTTAAATGTATGAAATAAAACGGCATATTTTATATATAAATTGAGCGCTTCTCAAATATTTAATATATCTGCATTCGTCGAACGTTAAAAGCGGATCGTTAAAACGCTCCATTGAAATATATATGTGAATTTTTATATTATATATATATATATATATATATATATATATATATATATATATATATATATTAATTTATCTATTTTTATTATAATATGATATTAAATAAATAGATTATTATATTATATATGTAGAACGACGTAGAATCAGCGCGCTTTTAAAGGTCGCGGTTTTCGTTAAAATTAGAACATAATAGAATATATTAATAGACTGGATCGTGTCACTTTTTATTTTTAGTCCAATGAAATTTTATTTTCGTGTCGCAATTTATGATGCGGAACGTGTTTTAAAAATTATCATACTATATATATATATATATATATATATATATATATATATATATATATATATATTATATATATATATATATATATATATATATATATATATATATATATATATATATATGGTATTCGTTAGAAAATCATAGGAAAAATATATATATGAACGTTTGCTGTGTATTCAGATGTGTGTGCGTAACGCTTCTCCTCCTCTCTGCCTCACCCCCTCACCCCGAGTCGGGGCGTTGATTTATGACCGATCTCAAGGGTGCGAAATGTTAGCAACAAAGCCTTATACGAACAGACTTTATATTCCCCCGAGTTTGAGACTTTAGATATAAAGTCTCCTTATAACCCTTTGTATAATAATTTAGTGAGATGATTTTATTTATTTTTTTGTTAAATTAAAGATTTATATATATATATATATATATATATATATATATATATATATATATATATATATATATATATATATATATATATATATAATAAAAAATTAATAAATAGTGTTATTTATAATGAATTTTTAATATTCGGCAAGTGGATGCCTCGATTGACTCGGAAGAAGTTTTAAACGGGTTGTTCGATTTTTTTATCACTTTTTGTAGCAATTGATATCGTATAAAAAAAAGTAAAAGGATCAATTGTTTACTGCTTAAACTCAGAGACTCGGAGACAATTTGTCAAATGTACGACGTCTTGATAAACGTCTGACTTCAAGCAAAATATTTTAAAAAGTGGAGGAACATACATAACACTGTGATCAAAGAGTAAGGTGAATTTGTTTATAAAATGTAAATTCTTTATTTATTCTTCCGTATCAATTTCATCTCCTTCAAAGTAATAGCATTCCGATAAAACACACTTTTGCTAATGTTTTATCTTATCTATCGTTTCAAAACGGCATCAACCGCATTGGCCTTTTGAGTTTGCTGAATAGCCAGAAATCGCGCGAAGTCAAATCGGGTGAATACGGTGGTTGTGAAACAATGCGTATACAAAAAACATGCGTAACTCAGCGCAATCGTACTGAACTATGATATTCATAAAAAAAAATTGTATAATTTGTAGATATTGTTCGTGTGTTAGGAGATACATAATATAATGGCATATCAAACAAGTAATATCTGTCAAAATGGTGTATATATCAATAAGTATTGTTAACATAAATTTTTACACCTTTATTATATAAAATATACTGTTATATATAAATAAAAAAAAAATGTAAAACGGACTTTTTTTTTTTTAGTTAAGACGAAAACGTTGAAAATTTCTTCGTTTATTTATTTATCTTTATTTTATATTCGTGAAGAAAAAGTTGAGGATAAGAAAAAAAAGGTGGAAAACGATGGAAAGGCTTCCGATTTGTTCGAGCTCGCATAACGAATGGACATCTTTATGTCGGACATTTAATGGCCGTTCAGAATCGCTTTTCCTACGATCGTCGAGATAACGAGCAAGTTATTGCAAAAACGGTTATCCAATAGTTTAATCGAAACACACACACACACACACACATATATATATATATATATATATATGTGTGTGTGTGCGTTACCGTTAAAGTGCGGAAGTCGATATTGTGCTAGATAACCTAAGTAATACGAGCATAACTATCATAGACCAGTTATTGTATAGAAAAATAAATTCATAGATAGAAATCAATGAAGAAGTGAATCTAATATGAAATGTTCAACAGATCAAAGTGTCTTATGTTGGCCTGAAAAAATAATTAGATTGCCATTAAAAAAAAAATTAAATATTAAAGTTATACAAAACGAAATTTATGCTTATCGTGTTAAAGAAAATTTATGGTCTTTAATTTAGATATTTTCGAGGGAATTTTTTCAAAAAATCAATTATATATTTTTTTCATTTAGCATTCCATAAAATATCTAGGAAATGTGTTGAATGCAAATTGTTTTATATAATACTAATTACTTTTTAATATTATCTAGAATACCTAGGTATTATATATAATGTCGGATTTCAAACTTTGCAAGATAATAAAATGGCACATTATCATCAAATTAATAATATATAATAGATAATTTAATGTATGATATGTATATTATATTAAATTATAAACGTCTTTGCGAAACCGCATTTGAGAACCGCTGCCACAAAGTGCACTGGCAAAACAAGGAGCTTCGCGTTTGCAAAACTCGCCCTGCATTCGACATGTTTCGTAAATTATCGAACGTGTATTTGTGCAGGATAAATTTCAGTTAGAATACGGGGATAACGATGTTAAATCGCTTTCGGTAGTCCGACGTTAGTTTATGTGCTAAAATCTCGATACTCAGACAAATATTCGATATTGCTTTTACATCAGAAATTGAACATGACCGCGTTACAGTTTACCAAAGTCCTTATATTACGAATGTTTGACGAAATACGAGTGTTCTCGCTTTTCACGAGAATATTTACGTATTATATATATATATATATATATATATATATATATATAAATATATATATATATATTTATATATATATACATACATACATATGAATACGAGAGAGCAAATTCAAACCATGTAAATTCGCGCTAACGTATGTGCTCGGTGTGTGACAGTTAATATGTGACTACGTATTGTCATATAAATTAAAAAAGTATTTTTTTAAATTTAATATATTATTTTAGATATCATAAAAATATATTCGTTTATTTTTCATGATCAATTTGAAAATTTATAAAAAAAAAATCAGAAGGAGTCGAGTGAGTGAATAAGGTGGATGGGCGAATCTTATTTAGATTTTGATTGAAAAAGAAGTATATATTATTGGTTGTTATAGATTTTAGATTTATTAATAATTCAAAGATTCGTTTTTCATATTTTAAATAATGAGATTTTTCAAGTGCCACTAAAGCTATATGAAAATTTAGTTTCAAGTCATACTTGTACAAAATATTAAAACAAATTAATTATTATATTATTGTATATAATAAGATCTAATAAAATAAATGAAAAAATAAATAAAAATGTAACATATTTAACGTCGTTTTATTCACAAAATTCTCTTTTTGAAATTAACGAAAAAAAAAAATTCTATCGCTTATAATGTGAAAATAAAATGACGTCTCCCCTTTTAAAGAATTTTCCACGGCAATATGCGCGACAGCCTAGAATCGAATCGGAAAGCTCGTTTTTTTTCCGCGACCGGAAAACTTTCTCATTCGAAATCGCGGCAAAATGAAATATTAAAATATTTTCGTCGCTCGCGAGAATCCCATAAAACTTTTCGCGTTTAACGTCACCCTACAACAGTGGTTCTGAATCGATGCATCGCAAAATTTTTAAAATAAAATTATAGTATGTACTCCAATTATATATAGATTTAATAATATAATATTTAAAGTTATTATAAAAAAATGATTTTGGTGCATTGTAAATATACCTTACGGTCAAAAGTGGTCCACGACTTGAAAAAAGTTAAAAAGCACTGCCATATATGAATGTAACGTAATGGTGGGGGCGAGGCTTTGCGTTTTTATTTTACGCTCGGGGAAAATGGGAGGAAAAAACTGGCGAATTTTCCCGGGAAAGCGCGAAAACTTCGTTTCGAATCGTCATATAATAATAACGTACGGAACGATACATTTTTCTTTTTTTTCGTACACGTACGCATACTTTTCACAAGTTTTCCCATAGGTAATTTTCTCCTATTATAGCTTTTCATGTCTGTTTTTTTTCTTTACATATATATATATATATATATATATATATATATATATGGCTGTTTTTATGTGTATATGTGAGCGAATTAGAGCGTAAACCAAATTTGTAACTAATGCGAAAACACACCTGTCCCTAAAATGCGAAAACTCGATACGAATTCGAAAGAAAAGAGAAAAATAATGAAAAGTTTGTTATGTCATTACATATGCTGTGAACACACCAAAGAAATATAAATATAATATAATCGATTTTTTTTCTATTTTAAAACCATAAATCATTTTATAAAATAATTGTAAAATCATAGTATTTTTTTATATTTCACAATTCATTAACACTTCGACAAAATGAGAAAATTATGCGAAATTATAATTTAAGTTTTTTTTTATTAATAAAACTTAATATTATGATAATTACCGCAATAAAACAAGAATTATGGATATTTGAAAAAGACGACGTTAAAATGCTTTATTACGCTTAAAACATTGAATAATTTTATATATACAACTATAAAATTAAATATACTACTGTGATCAAAAAGTAAGGTGAAATTGACATTTAAAACTCCCGGGCAGAAAGGCAGGTAAATTGTATTTTTTTTCTTAGGTTGGTAGGATTGTCTGTAACATTTGCCAAGTGTCTGTTTGTCAAAAGATTTAATTATTTCCGATTCTTGGTTCCTTTATCACGATAATGTACTATGTCATATTGTATTGGTTCTTCGCGACTTTTTTGCCAAAAACTACTCATGTCGTTCTGCAACCACCGTATTCACTTGATTTGACCCCGTGCGACTTTTGGCTATTCAGCTAATCCAAAAGGTCAATGCGGGGACACCGTTTTGATTGAGGAGACCAAATTGAAGAAGGTCTTGAAGGTTATACCAGAAAAAAACTATTCCATGTCCAGTACTGGAAAAAGCGTTGGCAAAAGTGCGTTTTATCGGACGGTAATGAAATTGATTTGGAAGAATAGATTAAGAATTTATATTTCATAAACAAATTCACTTTACTTTTTGATCATAGTGTTAGGTTTTATAAAATATATTGAATTTTATTATATTTCGCACAAAATTTGTAAGAAACACACTTCGTAAAATAGCGATATCACCTGATTTTTAAAAAATAAAATCATTTTCGCTGTCACAGCACTGCAGGTGTTTTTTTTTATTTGTGGAATGACCTAGTAAAATTCTCAAGTGATTTAAAATTCCGAACGATATTAATATTCCATCGAAGCGATTGGAATATTCCACTCAACATACATATTTTCTCTCTTCATATATATATATATATATATATATATATATATATGTGTGTGTGTGTGTGTGTACTATAATTCCGCAAACAATCAGTTTTCGATTAAACATAAAACGCTCGCATACAATGCGTTCATATTTAAGGATTCCTCCTTCGGCGTTTAAATTATTCACGAATTTTCCAAAGGTGAAAATTCGTTCGGAAAATTCCACATCAACTTTATTCGTGTGCAAGAAATTCGCCAATCGATATATCTGCGCTCACTTGCGAATAATAAAATTTTACATTTCTCTCTCTCTCTCTCTCTCTCTCTCGATAATTATTTACGATTATCGCGTCCTTTATTGGCCAAACGAAGCATTTTTTGCGGCCAAAATCGTTTTTCGTTATTCATTAATCGATATAATCGAAGGTTTATCGATATGGATGAATATAATGTAATCCATTTTTTTAATTATTATAAAGCGTTTTTTTATATACATTCGTATTCATTAAATTTATATATTTTTAAATATTATATATAAAATAATCAAGTTTTCTAAACAATATTTATATACGTATATATTTTTTTCCCATTTAATTATACAATTTATAAGTGAAATTTGTATGAAATGGGTAAATATTAACAATGTAACAAGTAAATAAAATCTGTCAATAGATGGAGTTGTTACGTTACACTGTTATATTATACATCATTTGTTGTTATATCATATTATATTTGATGAAAACTTTAATCATTTGTATATTGTGCATTTAACATATTATTAAAAATTCTGAAAACCAAGTGCACGCCACGAGATTTTAATATTTTAATGAAAATTTATAATTTCCATTAGAATGTTTTACACGTTATGAAATTGCTTTTAATAATATTTTATCTTCCAACTAACGACAAAGCGTTTTATTTTTAGTAATTAAGGATATTTAATAAATAGTTATATAAAACAATATTTCACAACGACGGTATATGAAAAATCATATCGTTTATTTTTCAGAAATTCGCAACATTTAAATAAAATATATTTTTATATACACACAAAAAAATATACGTAAAAACGATTTTATCTATTCATACAATATTCTTCATTCGGGAATATTTTAGATTAAAAATTATAAATAATTTTTTTTTTAAATAAATCGTCAAAACCTATTTTTTTCCAACTATTTTACCCTTACTTATAATTTCACTATTATATTGAGTTCAGTGGATTCATTTTGCAGCTGACGTTTCCCTTTCTTCCACATCACTCATTACAAATATTGATCTACACACACACACAACAGACTTTTCATTATTTAACTATGAAAAAAAATCGTTATATTCGCCTATAAATTATGTATTGTTATCAAATTTACGATCGTTGTTTACATGCAACGTATCGCTTTTCATACGACACCATTTTCCATTTTCCGGTCAGTTGTCGTCGCTTACAATACACCGTGAAGATTAACGACGGCATTACGTATATATATATTTAAAAAAAAAAAAAATATATATATATATATATTGAATTGTGAAATATCGAATATTAATTAAATTTAATTTTCCAGGTGTGTCCAGAGCAGGACGTTGGAAATCGCGTGCTTTCCGGTCAAATTGCTCGCGCTTTTCCAATAAAGGTATCGTATTTGGGTGCGTGCCGTTCCAACTGACCCATACCTAATTGGAGAGAAGGCTCAATATGCTTTAAAAAGCCTTATATACATATATATATATATATATATATATATATATATATATATATAAAGAGAGATACTGCGATTCATTCAAAAGGATAAAAGCTTCCGAATCGACTCTTTGTTCCCGTGAGCCGCACCCGTTCGATTTATGACCGCTGAGCTTCCAGAGCATCTAAATAATCGAGTGCAACATTGGTAGTATATAAAATGTGCTACGGACACGTTTTTAGATATTATATCGATCGTTGTTGAAAAAAAAAGTAAATAAATAAAAAGGTCCGGCGCCACTGTACAAAAGAGCAACACGTGTTCAGTATGATGAGTGATGATGTCGCGCGTGGAAAAATGAAAAATTGTACCGCATCTAGAAAACGGCAATCGCGTACCGCGGGTGTCACATCGTCGTTTCTAAGTGAAAACGTTCACGAGAGATAAATTTAATATATTAAATTATAGTGATACGGCTGAAAAATAAAGAGAAGATCATCAAACATGGATTACACGTCGACGGTGAGTACGAATCGTGCGTTGTAATTTAGATTTATTTCTATTATTATTAATTATTCTATATAAACAACGTATGAAACATGATGGATTATGGTAATTGAATAATTTTCCCAATAATATGTATCTTAGAGATAACATTGAATATAATATTATTTAATCATATGTGGCACTGTGATCAAAAAGTAAGGTGAATTTGTTTATAAAATATAAATTCTTTATTTATTCTTCCAAATCAATTTCATCCCCTTCAAAGTAATTACCGTCCGATAAAACGCATTTTAGCCAACGCTATTTTTAGTTCTCGAAACAGTCGGAATAGTTTTTTTCTGATATAGCCTTCAGACCTTCTTCGATTCGGTTTTTATATCCTCAATCGTATCAAAACGGCGTCCCCGCATTGGCTTTTTGAGTTTGCTGAATAGCCAGAAGTCGCACGGAGCCAAATCAGGCGAGTACGATGGTTGCGGAGTTTTTAGCAAAAAAGTCGCGAATAACAAATGCTGTATGACATGGTGTATTATCGTGATGAATGAACCAAGAGTGGTAAAAACACGTGTAACTTGGAGATAATTAAACTTCTTAATAAACAGACACTTTGAAAATGTTATAGACAGTCCTATATATATATATATATATATATATATATATATATATATATATATATATATATATATATATATATATATATATATATATATATATATATGTACAAGAATATGTAAATGAACTTTCGATAGTTTTCAAATTACAATTTAGCCGTTTAAGGTGCGCAAAGTAAATTTAAAGTACATAAACACCGATAAAGTTTTGAGAAACTGAGAAATACAAAGAAAATAAGTGCAATGAAATGTTAATTCAAAGCGCTGAATCGTGTCTTTGACTGTGAATTTTTTGCATCGAAAATGGTAATTTTGAACTAAACACTCGTGAAATAAATAATTCGTTTGAATATATTCGATGCGATTCGAATTAAGCATTAGTTAATATTTTATTAATGTATGAAAGGCGCGTAAATTTAACGGCGTATATTTTAAATTACATTTATAATATTTATATTATATACCATATATATATATATATATATATATATATATATATATATATATATTTATATATATATTGCTTTCGTTCGTCGAAAGATACGATTTGCTTATACGACCGTTTAATTGCGATTCCGTCGTTTTAATCTGAGTGCGCAAAACGAAAACGATGTGTACTTTGTTCGGATTTTACGACGTCGGAAAACTGCGATTTTAAATACTAACGAGAGAGAATCCGTCGGAAAATTGAAAATTGAAAATTCCCCCCCTTCCCTCCCCTCGGTCGAGAAAACATCGCGCGATAAAGCATAGTGTTTTATGCGAACAAATGAAAAAAAAAAGAAAAAATATTTTAAGCTCGAAAAGCGTGCAAATGCCGAATAAAATTTCGCTTTAGATATTATTATAAAGCATGCGAATTAAAGTCGGCACGAAGCTTTATTTTCGTTTAGAATACACTTCAATGAATGTGAACCTAGTGCATTACATGAAATATTATATAAATATATATTAAATAGCGAAAGTATAAAAGGATGTACGAGTGAAAAGTTTTCTTTTATAACATTAAATATATAGTTTAGAAATCGTATAACTCTTTACGTATGTCCAGTGAAAATGTGACCGTTGTCCGATCTAGCATTATTTGAAATAGATTGTAATAAATTTATATAAAATTTTATATATAATTATAAAAATTCTATTATAAAAAAAGTATATATAATTTCATAAAATCAAACTTTTGACATGTTGCTCGACGCATTTCTATAATAAAAATTTATATTAAATTGCTCGAAATAGTTTTCTTCTGAAATAATATGAAAACTTTATCATAACTTTTCAGACTTTCAAAAATAAAAATTTAATCAACTATATAACGATTATTTTTATAAGGTAAAAATAAACAATCATTAATTTTATTTTTTAATATTAAAATGTATTTTTAAAGAAAAAAAAATATTCTCAATGATAAACAATGTTTCCTTTTAAAGTTCACATATTTTCGCTAAAATTGATTTAATTACATTATTTCATTAATTCACTCTACAGTAACGATAATTTATAAGATTTGAATATATTACATGTATCGTATAAATGTTTAACATGTGTTATTTAATTATTACGGATGACATAATAAATACGTATAAATATTTTAATTATAATTATATATTAACGAATTATTCAGTTCGCAAAGCGATCACTAATAATATAATCGTTCATACTATAATTTTAGCAGCAATTAGAAGGAGTAAATTAATTATCAATTACTCTAATGACGGGTATAGACTTGAGGGGATTTTTTTTAAGTCAATTTAAACGTTCGTGACGATGTTTTATATTGCGTGGCATAACTCAAAAAAAAAAAAATTAGCTTTACTCAGTACTAATTTGATTTTCATTAATTTACCTTATTGAAAGGCAGCACGTCGTAAAGACTTGCGGTGCCGTAACCTGGATACGTCAATAAAAGGAGTTTCAAGGAAATTTCCGCGTATATATATATATATATATATATATATATATATATACGTAATACAAGTACATATTTATTTTTATATATACGTACAGTGTGGATTAAAAGAATGTATAATTTTGTTTAAAAATTAATAAATTTTATACGTGTTAACTCTGCGATTAGGTTCATTTATTTGTGTGCCAGTTGTGTGGGTTGCATTTAATTTAATCGAAATTTATTCATAGCGTTTACAAAAGTAATAGAAATTTAATTTTTTTAAGCTATATAGCTCATAATTATTTCAGCGATGCACATTAATCTGATCTATGTTTGTAAAATGATGGTTTATCCAAGTTATTTTCATTACACATATAGGGCTATATCTGGCGAATACGGAGGTTGGAGAATCATTACAGTGATATATTTCTGCTAAAAATTAATGATTCTTGTTACTTTTTGAATCCAGCGGTCGGCAACTTGCGTCTCTTTAGGTCCATTTTCGCTCAATTATTTATTAATAAAGTACAAGTTAGTGTTGTATGTAAATATTTAATTTTTTACTTAAATAATAAGTGATTATTTAATATACGAATAAATATATATTTTTCTTATGAATAAATAGATTAGTTTTTTTTTCGTCAAAAACCTTTATTTATTATGCAAGTAATATTTTTTTGTTTGTTTTTTGGTCAATATTTTGAAAAATAATTTAATTAAAATATTTAAATTGTACGTATTTAAAATCGTGAAACATCTGCGCGTTGTTCAGATGCATTTTTCCAATTTTCAGTTTTTTTCAGAGCTCGAAACAGTCGATAAAAGGGAAAACTTTGCATCCGGGATAAATGCGAACCGCGCATCCTTGTTTGTTTTCGTTATAATTCCCGGTGAAAACTTTTCCTGAATGCATTCATATTTATATATCAGATTCGTTTTATAAACTATGAATAGTATCCTTATAATATGCAATATGAAATTTCAATCTAGAACTTCGTGCAATGTAATAATAATCCTAGAATTTAACATATTCGCTCAGTTCATTTAGAAATATGATTTGTTTGAACAAGTAATAATTAATTGTTTATAAATTTATTATATACAAATTTCTCGATTTACGAAAATATATACTATAATAAAATATAGTATATTAAAATAATTGATTATTATGTATGAATGCTATTATAAAAAGATCAACGCAATATAAAAATTAAATATAATAATATTATCAATAAAAATCCATATATCGATCATTTGCATTATCATTAAATATTATATATATTATAGAAAAAATATATGAATTTCTACATTTTTTTCATTTGCTGCAAGTTGTGGATATCCTTGATTTAACTCAATAAATGTCTCCGACTATTCTTGTTTATGGTTTCTTCTTTTCAGTATTAAAGTTTTAAATCCTTCAGTATCGCAATCAATAAAATGTACTTCAGCATTGTTTGCTTTTAGAATATTTATTCAGAATTTCATTCTCTATAATTTCTTTAGATATTCTAAAAATACATCTTATAAATTTCAAATGCTAAATTTTTGATCTAATCGTGAATGGTTTACCAAAATATTTTCGTTGTTCTAAATTAAATCTATATTAATATAATTCATCTGATAATTGAATTGTGTTATAGATTTTTTCTAATATTCTTAAAGTTTTTTTAATTGATCAAAAGTCTTAGCGTTTCTATAATGCAATAATAAAACATATCTGTCGCATATACGTGTCAACGGCATATATACGCTAAAAATGACTACTACGTATACATAATAGCCACCGCGAAAGAGTTAAAAATGGGCCAACATTTGCGATGAATATATTTCAATAAAGTTTAATAATCTTTTTTACAACAATTTACAAACAAAAAAAAAATAAAAACGTCATCATAGTAATAAATAAAAGGAGACGGTAAAAAATGCGACTTCTTCGTCCCATCATCGTCTCAGATGAACACGTCTTATTCGAACGATTTTTCTCATCGGATCGAATATTTTCCGCCATTTTGTTTTTTTTTTTAGTGCTCGGCAATTTTCCGCGCGATGGATATAAATAGCGAACCGGCGGAGCGAACGTTCAGGAAATTTTTCAAATAATAGAAAATATATATGAAAAAATCTCTAGAAACGAATTATGCAAGTAATTCTCGTGTATGTATATATATTACAATATATGAGGGGGGTAATTTATTAAGTGCATAAACGCGATGCAATTACCTCGCTTGACGGCGGATGAATAAGAATTCCGATAAGGGCGCATTACCCTCGACTACATATAAAATTGCATATATATATATATATATATATATATATATATATATATATATATATATATATATATATATATATATATATATATAAACCACTTAAGCGGCGATTTTTAATGTACGATAAGCTAAAATAGACTTTACTATGGATTATATATATATATATATATATATATATATATATATATATATATATATATATATATATATTAATATTAAAACTCGTTCTGGCGAAAGAGTGCAACGACTTAAAAGTAATTAAAACGAATCACGCTCGTTTCATTTTTGTTCCTACGTAAAAAAAAGGGGCGGAGGTTGAGAAATTTTTCATTTAGATCAACTTGTAAACGTTTCAATAAAATGTTGTTGTCGTTGTTTTTTTTTTCAATTATAATTAATCGTCGACAAGTAAGTCGAACTCTTTCATAAAATTAGCTCACTGTTATTAAAATATGAGTTCGTTGAAAAAAAATGTTTTTTTTGACCTATCTATACAATTATATTATATATATATATATATATATATATATATATATATATATATATATATATATATATATATATATATATATATATATATATATATAACAATAATTATTTTTTCATTTAAATATAAAGATATAAAATATAAATAATTTTATTTTATATTAGTGATCAGATTATTATATTTAATTATTTAAAAAAATAACAATTCAATTTTTTTACATTTTTCACGTATTAAATATGATACAATTATTTCTATAATATATTCATTTCCGGAAAATTTTAATAACTCAAGTAAAAATTTAATATAAAATTCATGAATAAATCAAACTGTCAACTAAAAATAGATATTAATTGATAAAAGTCTTAGATTATATTATGAAAAATGTTATATATTGTTAATATTTACGAAATTTAATTTAAAAAATGTTGCTTATAATAAAATATGAATTCATCGTTTTTTCCAAAATCGATATATATATATATATATATATATATATATTATTCAAAGTTAATAAAACAATATAGCCAAGTTTTTTAAATGATAATCAGAAGAAAAATGTTTAATATTGAACGCATTTTAAGTTTTATAACATAAATTTGGTCAAACCATAAAGTAATTACGCGACTAATGATTCTCAATTAATGCTACATGAATATTCAACGTGAAATTTTAGAAATCGTATCGAAGTTTAACGGAAGTCACGGAAAACTTTTTAATGCTTTTAAATTCAAAGCTTTGTTAATATTTCGAAGAAAGTGTTGTTATTTCAGAAGATTTTCAACGTCAATATTGAATTTCTTTATGATGATATAAATATTAAACAAATTGCAATCCACCAATAGATGGCGTAATTCTGTATCCTTTACTTTAAAATATTGAATATTTTTTCTTTAAGATTTTAATCGAATTTTTGTAGTTAAAATAAATATATTTTAATTTATAATATGATAAAATATAGTCAATATAACAATGGTACAATAATTTTCTTGAATTTTATATTATATTTTTGGTTTTTTTAATACTATATATATATATAAAATGAATTTCAAAAATACAATGACATCTTTTGCTGTGACATTGCATATTGGACTTTAGTAAAAAAAAGTATGATAAGCATATCAAATAAAAAACGCGTAAATTATCCTCGTAATTCATTCGGTCGACAAAAAAGAATAAAAAAATATGAATGTAATGCAGAGTCACCGTGATTTATTTTTATAGAGTCGTTCGGAACTCCATTTTTGCACCGTGGAGTAAATCAAAATAGCGCGATATTTATACAAAAGTGGAAAAGTTCTTTCTTGGAAAAGCGCGTAAGAGAAAAGGAAAAAGAAGATGAAAAAAAAGCAAAGTAGAGTGGAGTGAAAAAAAAACAAGAAGTAAACGGTAAAAACGAAAGAAATGTGAGGAAACTTTTCCACTTCGTCGCTTTATTATCATCGTTTTTTTTTTAATAAAAATGTTCCTCTGCGATTTTTCCACGCTATTTAATTTTCTCTAATGGGGTTACTTTGGAAAATAAAGTATACTTTAAGCGAAATTAATCGGAAATACAATCTGTCCTCGCGGTGATGATGGCGATGGAGAATGAAAATTTTTCCGGACCTTTAAACGACGTCATAAACAATACATGTTTATATAAAAAAAAATGTCTTAAATTTAAAATTAAAATTTATGCATTAATCAAAAAGAAGTAATACTGTGCATTTATGCATTAATCAAAAAGAAGTAATTTATAAAATGTAAATTCTTTATTTATTTTTCCAAATCAATTTCACCTCTTCAAAGTAGTTTTCGTCCGATAAAAGGCACTTTTGCTAACGCTTTTTCCAGTCCTCGAAACAATCCGAATAGTCTTTTTCCAGTAGTCTTCAAGACCATCTTCGACTTGGTTTTATCGCCTTAATCGTGTCAAAACAACGATCTTGCATTGGCCTTTTAAGTTTGCTGAATAGCCTGAAGTCGCACGGAGCCAAATCGGGCAAATACGGTGGTTGCGGAACAATATAAGTCGAATTTTTGGCATAAAAGTCGCGAAGAACCAATGTAATATGACATGGTGCATTATCGTGATGAAGGAACCAAGAATTGTAAAAACATGTTTAACTCGGAGATAATTAAATTCTTTGACAAACAAACGTCGGGCAAATGTTATAGACAGTCCTATCAACCTAGGAAAAAAAATTACCTACCTTCCGTTTCCGTTTTACTTTTTGTTCACAGTAGTATCTATATCTAATTTTCTTTTATTGAATATTAAGTATTAAATTTAAAATCGCGAATTTTAAACCTATTTTGAGCTGTAACATTATATTTGCTCCTTGTTGTTACATATATTTTTTTTAAATCAATAATTATATAATAATAATAAATAATTTTGATCTTATATTTAGAGTACTAATCTGAATTAGAGAGAAAAATTCGGACGTTAATGGGTTAACTAGTGCGAAACTTATCGAAATCAAAATACGATGTAAACTTATGAACTTCAAACAAACAATATATATATATATATATATATATATATATATATATATATATATATATATATATATATATATATATATATATATATATGAAATATTAATAATATCAGAAATAGTTATACCAATTTGAAACCAAACGATGTTCAGATCCAGTCATCCATTATTGAACATGCCAATATGGTATTTAATAAAGCCGTTATTATTATATAAGAAGTTTTCCACAACTATTGGAAAACTAATAGATTTATATACGCCACTGTGTTTGTATATAGCGGGCCTACGTTTGATGAGATTAATATTTTTCATTTGAATTATATGATTTTAATAGAATAGGAAAAGAGGCTTGATAAGACTTGAGGAAAATCTGCTATTTTGGAAGGAAAGTTCTAATTACGGAAATAATTCAAGTCAATATCGATGAACAATAATAATAGAAAAAATTAGAGAATAAAAATGATTTATTAAATATCACTTTTGTATAATATTTTATTAAAATTATATCATAAAAACTAGCACAAAACCATATCGATCACAATATTAATGAAAATTATTTGAACTTGATACATAAGAAAAAAATGTTTCAGTTTTAGGCAATATTCACAATGCAATATTTTTAAATAAAATAATGTAAAAACAGTTAAATATATGTTTGAAGTGCGCCAATTTAAATCTATGTTGATGTTTCATTTTATATATTGAAAAATATTTAGATTTTAATATTAATTCACAAACTTTAATAATAGATTTATATTTCAACTTGAAATTTAATAAAAATATATCAAATTCTTCGGAGAAAGGTTTGATCTGAAATTTATCTGAAAATTGAACGTAAAGCCAAGCGATTTAACCTCGTAAAAAATTAAATCAGCGCTTAGTATCTCAAAAAAAAAATAGGGTTGTCACACCACTGAATTATTATAATATTTAAAAATAAAATTTAGTATATATTTTTTTAAAGTCGTTCTGAAAATAAAAAAAAATGTTTTAATTATAAATTGAATATTCTAAAAAAAAAATAAACGGGGTCCTACTGTATATAAAAATGGCACAAAATAAATTTCAAACGCTTCCATTGTGTCGTCTTTAAATCGCGCAATTAATCTCACAAGCGACCAACAAAAAAAAACAACAACAACAACAATAATAATAATAAAAATAATAATTAAAAAATAAGAATTACACGCAAATGGAAAAACGGAAAAATGACGGGTTCAGGACCGATTCATTATTTTTTTTTTGCATTATTATTATGTGAGGGTCGCTATAAAGGGCTACACATTATTTGCAACCGTCGCCGTGAAAAGATCTAATTATAGAGGAAAACCCTCTTTCCCTCGATTTTCCGAATCGACTATGTCAACCGACAGCCGCCGTCGGTGACCCGTTTCCCCCCCCCTCCACACTCCTCCCTCTTCCCCCATATTTCCGTGTAGCGACCCTTACAATGGACCAGGATAATGCGACAAAGGCTGTGTATTTTTGGATTGGTCCTCGTCGTCGTTAACACGATGAATGAATCGACTCAATTTTATAAACTACTATAATGCAATAAAACATCGTTGAATTAAAAGAAATAATAATAATATAGTAATTTAATCACTTTTCAACTTGTATATATAGATCGTGGTGAATAGTGCGATATTGATTCGAAATAAAATTAGTCGATTTAAAAATTATATGCTATAAATAAAAAGAATTTAATGTCGTCGTTCATAATTTAATAGTTAAATTATATAATTGAAATATATTTTTTTAAATTAATAATTACAATTTATATATATATATATATATATATATATATATATATATATATATATAATTGAATGTGAAATTTTTTTGAACGATTCATCATACATTATTATTCAACATTTTTCTATATCTAAATTTACTTATTCGATTTAAATTTTTATTAAAATTAATTTAAACATATTATATATATATATATATATATATATATATATATATATATATATATATATATATATGTATGTAAAACTGACAAATAACTATACAATCCGCTTTTAGGGTTCTAAATTTTATCGTTAAGGATGTTCAGCCGATTAAAAGGGTTTAATGACGTAATCAAGTTGCGAACTTGTTTCAAAATATAAATAAACAAGAAAATTAGAATATTTAAAATGATGATGCCAATATTGATTATTAATTAAGCTTAATTATTTTAGACAAAAATCAAATTATTATTATTAAAACAATGAAATTACTCTAAAATTTGCAACCCTAATAGAGCGTTTAGTTGCCTTTTTAGACACAATAAAAAAAAATTGTCGACCTTTTCCAAGTGCCTGCCTTCTATTTGCCCCCCCCCCGACCCCTAGGATTTTTTTTTGAATTCGATCGGGTCTCCTTTATTTTGGTATGCCTTAATGTCATTGATTTGGTGTTTCATCCTATAATCCGTTTTCTTGCTCGTTAATCCTATATTTGAACGACACGTTTGACCCATTTTAACCTTAATAATTAAGCAAAATTGCGTCGATAATTATGTAATTTGAGAGCTTTTCGATGTTTTTTTTTTAATATTTTTCGTGTAGATAATATCGGTCAAACGTTAATTTAAATTATATATTAATGATGATGATATATTTAACTAATTTCTGAATATTTCTGTGAAATGAAAATGATATCATATTATATATATATATATATAATGTACCAATTATTGAGTATTGTTTAATGGAATATAGTAATTAACCTTATATGAATAGGAATTTTGTACAAATATTGATATAGGATATTTCATAATAATTAATAATATTGATTCCATAATAATAGTGATTTCATAAAAAATATCTCTAAAAATATTGTGAAGTAATAAGCAGAAAATCGTAGTTTGAATCTTGTAACAATTTTTATATATTAATATTGCTTGCAGAAAAATATTATTTAATTTAATTTATACTATTGTGATCAAAAAGTAACGTGAAATTGTCATTAAAAACTCCCGGGCATTATGGAGGTAGGTAAATTGTAATTCTTTTCCTAAGTTGGTAAGACTATCTATAATATTTGCCAAGCATTTGTTTGTCAAAAGGTTTAATTATCTTCGAGTTTCGCGTGTTTTTATAACTCTTGGTTCCTTCATTACGATAATGTGCCATGTCATATCATGGCAACCACCGTATTCGCCTGATTTAGCTCCGTGCGACTTCTGGCTATTCGGCATACTCAAAAGGCTAATGCGAAGACGCCGTTTTGACACAATTGAGGAGATAAAAACCAAATTGAAGAAGTGTTGAAGGCTATACCGGAAAAAGACTATTCTAACTGTTTCGAGGACTGGAAAAAGCGTTGGCAAAAGTGCACTTTATCTGAAGGAGGCAATGAAATTGATTTGAAAGAATAAAAAAAGAATTTATATTTTATAAACAAGTTCACTTTATTTTTTGATCACAGTGTTATGATAAAAAATATTCCTTTTTTTTTTCTTGATTATATGTAGATTTTTTTTTGGTATTATTGATGGAAAAGTTTGAAAATCGCCCATTAATATTATAAACAAAGCGCGTTTTGCATATTACAATTTAATTTCCATAATAAATCAAAATGGCGTCGATCGTCCGATAGCAAAATGTGCAGTTCGACGCTTTTCAGATTAGAAAATAATTCGACGATAATGATCTGCTCGTAAAACATCGAATTATAATATAAAATACAAACAAAACAAAACAAAGCCGACCCGTGTACGCAAAGCGGTGAATGAACGACGGATACAAGTGTGCTAATAATTGCTATTCGTGAAAAATCGTAAAAATATCTATATAATCGATAATATCTTGTAATACAAATAAAATTGTTTAATCGTTAATTTATGATATTTTTATATTACGAATATTGTTTCTAATAATGAATTTTTATGTTGTATTATATAATGATAACCCAAATTTTAAATTTCGAATTTTGTTAAAAGAATTTATAGAAAAACAATAAAAATAATTAAAAAAGAAGATTTTGAACCCAAAAATTATTTTATATAAAACTAATAGAAATTTAATTCAGAATTTCAGAATTCATAGAACCTAAAATTTCAAAAGAATTTTTGAATTTTTTATAAAATTTTCGCACATTCCAAAATCTGTGATTTGATATATATTATTTCAAAAAATAAATTATTTAATATAATTTTATTCAAATGTTGAAAATCTAAAAAAAAAAAAATATTTGAAAAAAATTGACATAAATAAACATTATTTACATCACGAATTTATTTTTTATATTATTCGAATTCTATATATAAAATAATATTTTATTTAAAATATGATCAAATCATATTAAATTTAATACGTAATGAAAACTCTGTATAAAAGTTTGACTAAAATTTCGCAAATGTGTTTAGAGATCAGAGAGTTGTTCAGATATAAATCATTTAATCCGAAATTTTAGTTATATATATATATATTAAAATTTTACACTGAAAGGGTTAAACTATTCAGTTTACCGAAATTCCGCATGAAATATGCACACGACACAAATTTGAACTGAGCGAAACGTTGAATCGCATCTCGCGCATTTGTATCCTTTGCGTTTCGAAACGCAAACGAGCAATTTTCCACCGTCAAACGATGCATTTAATGCGCCATTATATATATATATATATATATATATATATATATATACATATAATATTTATATCAAAATGAATATTAATTAATATTTTATGCGTCGATATCGAAAATCGCGTTATATTTTACCGCCAACGTTTCGCACATTAATCAAACTTCTACAACGACAATTCGATTATTTTTATTTATTTATTTATGTATTTTTTGGTATTATTTTATTTGTTGTGCATTTTGAAAGGGTCTCGTTTTAATTTATCGTTATGGCCGGTCGAAAACGCGTGAAATTATAGAACCGAAAACGACTATTAATTTTATTCACCATAAAAATGTCGTTAATAAATAAATATAAATTTACACACTTTTTCGAAAATAAATGTCGTTTTGAATCAATTAAAAATAATATATTAATAATG